>APFE030540529.1:131376-153672 GCA_000404065.3 Pinus taeda | reverse complement strand
TATGATTTTATTTTTAACCTATGTAATTATAAATTTAAGGTGCCGCTTATTGATTACCAAATATCAAATCAAGCAGAAATAAAATGGTAGAGACTGTACAGGTTATAGTTTAAGTAACTGTGGGATTGACCGTAGAACTAGTCCATTTCGAATGGTACTTACACTACTAGTGCGTTTACGCTTTTACCATTATTTAGCAGATATTTTTTTATGGGCTGATAATTATTCTTTCAAGCGTCTGATGATGCAGTACAATACGAAAATAAGTATTTGACTAGAAAATTATTTATTTATATTTAATTTTTTATATTAACTGTATTAATCATGTTAAGTAGGAGGAAAATAAGTATGCGAAGGGGACATATTATTTATATTGTATTTATATAACTAGCATAACTTATGTTGAGTTTATGATTTATATAAATTGAGAGAATTCAAAATTTCCGTATTACAAATTTTATAGAATATAAAAATACAATATATTATCTTTTGTTTTTTTTTTTGAATGTATATTTAATTATATATTATATATATACTTATATATATAACCAAAGAAACATTTAACCAATATTTTTTTCAATATATACAGAATTAGATATGATACATATATAATACCCCATTCTAGTAAATTAGAATATTTTACTATAATATAACATCTAACATATCTTTAATATAGTGCAAATTAATGATTATTTTTACTAATAATAATTTTTAGGTACTATGTTAATATTAATTAGTATGTTAAAATATTTTATTGATAACCCATAGTTGAATATTTTCTATAAAAAGGACATTAAAAAAATATTTTTTAAAAATTTATTAAATATGAATTTGATATCTACATAAATTAGTTAACATAGATCTTCAATAGTTTATCTAAATCTCTTGTTTAGATATTTTTGAAAAGTATAAGATTTAAACATTTTAGTAAGATATTTTTGTTTCTTCTAGTTCTTTTATAACATTTTTTTTTTCTATTTTAGGTGACATTATTTTTCTATTTAAAGCATAATTTTTATTTTTATTTTGAAGGGGTACATGTCAACTCAACTTACTCACGGGTAGACAAGCTTACACATCCCCTCATACTAAGTTGTCGAATGAGCCTCTCTCCTCAATAAATAAACTAACCAATTTTAAATTCCACATCTTCATTAAGTAAATATCAAAATATTATTAATTATAATATTAAATTATTATAATTATTAACTAGTATTAATATTAACATCAGTATTAAAAAGATAAATAATTTATGTATTGAGGCTTCTTTGATCCATAATGAATTAAGAAAAGTCACCTTAGAAATCACATAAGCTTTTTGAACCAATAAGTGTGGTTCATCATGAGGACCACATGAAGAGGCAGACAATGGAAAAGGCTTAAATAGAGAGCAATTTATAGAGATAATTTCAAGTAATGGCTATATTTGACTAATAATATTGAAATTATGATATTAATTTATTAATTCAGCCTCCTACCCAGGAGGGTAGCACAATATTCAAAACCAAGGTCTCCCGTTTAGCGAGACTTCATTCCACGACCATAGCCACTTGAGCTACCCCAGGCAGACAAGTGGCGGACAAGTAACATCTATCTTAAATGGCTAGTCTTTCAAAAATAATATTTAAATAATGATATTACTTTATTAATTTATTAAAAAAAATTAATAGGCAATGGCTATCTTAAATCGCTAGTTTTCGAAAAATAACATTAAAGCTAATTTATTAAAATAAAATGTTACTAGTCTTTGAAAAATAATATTAAAATTAAATTTGATTAAAAATCAAAATATTACTAGTTTTTTGAAAAGATAATATTCAAACAACATTAAAAAAAAAACAGGGAAGTCAAAAGTTATAAAAATGACTAAAGACCATCATTTAATAAATAAAATAATTAATTGAAATAAAATAAACAAAATTAAAAATAATCAATGGAAAAATAATCAAAATAAAACAAAAATGAGAATGATGATGATGGTGGTTAATGTCGAGTGAGACCAAACTTTGGTTTATCGGACCTAAAGAAACAAATTATTTAGTTTGATTTAAGATTTTATTCGTATGCTAAAAAATATTGGAGAGAAGTCTCCTGAGCTCACTATAATTTTGACATCGTAAAAGGCTAGGAAGGTCAGTATTGCGACAAAGATTATGAAAATGAGATCTAATGTGGTTATACGCAGAGCACTAAGGGGAAGTGATTTTCATCCTCGATGTCCCTATTCTCATAGAGATGGAAGATCCTTTCCATCCATGGTGTTTTAGGAACTGCCCAATGACCTGTTTCACTATGGAGCTCATGAGAGTTCGCTCAAATCTTCGCTATATTAATTTTCTTCTTTGAGCTAGTTAAAACAGAGAGATACTTTTGATCTTCTAGGGTGGGGTTGATGACCTTCTTATAATAACTTAATTTTCTTTTAGCTGCTAAATCTTTCTCATGCCACATTCTTTCATTGAACATAGAAATAGCAATATTTTTAATGTTATTAATGTTTTGCAATGCATCATTCTCGTTGATCTCCCAAAGGTTTAACCAGGCTCTCGTGTCTTTATACCAACCCCACTTGAGCCTTAGGTGATTTTGGTGAGAATTTAAAGCTAGCTTAGGAAGTCTATGATCTCCTATGTTATTGAGTTTGTGCTTGTACACATGTGTGTGTATATATATACACACACACACACACACAAAGGAGAGTAATGAATAAATAAAATATAGTCAACAAAGCTATGGGGCTAAGGCCTATTAAACAAATAACAAAAATACTAAAAGGAGTTAAGAACTAATAGGATTATAAAATACATAAAAAGAACACGAAGTATCAAGAAAATAAACTCTAATGAAGAATAAATCAATAACAAATATTATAAAAGAGATGCCAATAACTACATAGATAAATAAACAAACAAAATAAATCCCAAAAAGAAGCCTAAAAAACTAGGAGGACAAGACAGGGACTCAATTTCTACTAATATTCCAACCATCATCTCTATTCAAAGTATTATGTCTTCTTTCAATTTTTAGGGCCTCCCTCAATTCACGATAATGGAAATGACTAACCCTAGCAATGACTTGGGCTTGCTCAATGCAGATGTGATGCTTAGATTTATTGGCATGCTCTGCCAAAGTAGAGGAGTGAGTCCTATCATGCTTGATGTGAGTGGCATGCTCACGAATCATTTGATTAATCAAATGATGAGTCTCACCAATGTAGGGAGTCCCACAGGAGCATGGGATAACATAAACACCCTCCAAATTCTTTGGGTCCACTAAGTCTTTTACAGATCTAAGGGAGCTCTCGATGGTCTTTAAAATTCTGAAGGTTGAAGGCACCTTATGCTTCCTTAGGATTCTCACAATCTTGCAAGTGGTCCCTTGGATAGAAGGAGGATAAAATGAACATGATCTAAACGTCACATCTTCATTAAAGAGGCTCAAGTCCTTGCTAGGTTTAATCATTTCCATCATCGTAAATTGAGAAAGGCCCTAGAAATTGAAAAAATACCCAATAATTTGAATAGAGATGATGGTTGGAATATTACTGGAAGTTGGGTCTTTGTCGTGTCATACTAGTTTTTTAGGCTTCTTTTTGGGATTTATTTTGTTTGTTTGTTCATCTATGTATATATTGACATCCTTTTTATAGTATTTGTTATTGATTTATTCTTCATTAGAGTTTATTTTCTTGATCCTTCGTGTTCTTTCATGTATTTTATCCTCCTATTCGTTCTTAACTCCTTTAGTTTTTTTGTTATTTGTTTAATAGGCCTTAACCCCATATTTTATTGTTGACCCTCTTTTCTTTATTCATTACTTTTCTTTGAATATATATATCTATATATATATATATATATATATATATATATATAGATATAGATATATTTCTCGTGACTTGTGATATTTTTGTTTTATTTATTATTCCTTATTATTTTTAATTTAGTTTATTTTATTTCATTAATTAATTGATTTATTAAATGGATCTTTGTCTCTATTAGGTCTTGACTCATTTTTAATTATTTTTGACCTTCCCTGATTTAAGTTGATTTTTTTATTTTTTATTTTTAAACTAATTTAACTATTGTTTCCAAAAACTAGGTATTTGATTATAAAGGTTACTTATTAATATTTCTTTTTAATAAACTATTCATAATTAAATATCATTTTTCAAAAAATGTTAATATAGCTATACTTTTTAATATTTTTAATAATAAATAAACTAATATCATTTATTAAATATTATTTTTCAAAAACTAGTGGTTAATATAGCCATTATGTATTACTAATTTTAATAAATTAATAAACTAATATCATTATTTAAATATTATTTTCAAAAACTAGTTTGTTAATATAGACGTACTTATAATATTTGTTTTAATTATTAATAAATTAATATCATAATTTAGTATATTGTTCAAATTTGTCTTTACTTTGCTCTCTATTTAAGCCTTTGACATGGTTTGCCTCTTCATCTAAACTTGATGATGAACCACACTTATTGATTTGAAAAGCATCACCAAAAATTTCTCTCATATCATCTTTACCATAAGACTTTACTTAAAATAAATAATATAAATACAAACACTAATAATTACTATTTACATTTTTATATTAAATACTAACTTAATATTAATAACAATATAATTATAATTATAATAATATAACATTATTAATATAATATTAAAAAATATAATATTAATACTAAAAATTATATTATTATTAACAATATAAACAATCTGAAATCGATAAATTCGGTTGGTATAAATTGAATCCTGCCATTTCCACCTTTTATACACCAATTTTCCAATTTTCTTATGAATCTGACACCATCCATATATTCAAACTACAAATTTATGGTTATATTCAAACTACAAATTTATGGTTGTATAGTTTGATTTTTTATTTTTTCGCTAATCTTTGAAACAAATTTTCCTTTAATTGTTGTAACTTCTAAGTGATTTACAAGGCGATCTCGTATTGATTAGATTGTAACAAAAAATTTGCCAATTATTTGGATTTTGATGAACTTATTAGTCCCTGCCCTCCGGGCCTGGCAGGGACTATAGCAATCGGTTTTGGTCGGTTGCTATTAGTTCGGCGCGCGAATCTATACAAAACTGAATTCATTAACCTAAGTTTCATGTGTATATTCCATAAATCACTTTTTTCTTACCAATACGAAATTCCCACCGCTATTTCGACCACTAAGCATTTTAACCATCTTATTTGGCCTCATATCGAGGCGAGGATCTGGGCAAAGTTAGGGTAAATCTTCATTTAACTTATGGATTCAATGAATTTTCTGAACATGGAAACTAATGCTAGCATTGCATTAGCATTAATTCACTAACGTTAAATGTTAACATGATATATCAGTGAACTAGAAACTAGTTTATAAGTAGCTCAGCTCAAGTTGCCAACACATGTTCCATGCTTGCTTCGGTGTCTGTCTGCATGTTGATTCAGTGTTTGCATGAGAATCCCAATCCCAGGTCTCTGTCTGTCTTCATAACTCACTGCCTACATGCTCTGCGCTCCCACAGACGGACCGATTATTCCAGAGATTATTCCAGGGCTGGGAATAGATGCCGGATGCTCCCCTTCATCAGGTTAACGTCATCGACCTGCAAATAAATCAGCAAATACATTAAGGTATGTGATGTCACATTAGAAAGTTGTTTATCATCTCTTTCGCTATCAAATTCAGAACAAGCTATAACAAATATCACATGAGAAACAAATCCAATTTAAACGGAAAACAGTTCACCGCTGGCAGTAATCACATGCAGGTTTCGTGGTTTAATTTTGTTTGATTTCCATAAATGTTTAATAAATTCACACATAATGCTTAAAGAATGCATAGATTTTCTAAAATTTAAAGAATGCTTAAAGAATGAATAGATTTTCTGAAAGTTAAAGGATGCTTAAAGAATGCACAGATTTTCTGAAAGTTAGAGGATGCTTAAAAAACAATGGTGCTTAAATGGTTACCTGTGGTTTTGATGCAGGTGCAAGAAATTCTCACCAGGCACGATTCCTCCATGCCATGTTCTCGCTCCGTTCTTTTCTACCAGGCCCATAATCAGGACATAGGCCGAGAGGGATTTCCTCAGCCTGCGGTAATCACGCCATCAAGACCTTCCTAAAAATTTCAGATCTACAAGGAAAGCAAATAGTAGAGTCTCTGTATTCAAACTGAATTATTATCGCAAAGCAAATAGTACTCTCTGTATTCAAACTGATTTATTATCACAATTCCTAGAAATTTATTTGCTACAGCTTTAATAGACAGAAAATCTAAAAATGCAAAAAAAATCCATGTTTCAATTCTTTATGCCTTCAGCGCATGGGACCCAGATTTGCCTGAAAACATTTCAACATTTCAATATCAAATAATTTCCAGCCGAGCAAATAGACAAAACAATAAGGGAATGGAATGAGATGGGCAATCAATCATACCCATGGTAATTAAGCAACTGAACATGTTCTCGAGTGCAGAGGAGAGGTCATGGTAGGTGCTATACATTTTGAGGTCCACCTTTTTGAGATAGGGGGCTCCATCCATGCTCACTTTCACATACAAAGAGCTGGATGCAGCAATTGTTCTGACTTTCCTGAAATCTTTGACAGGTGGCCAGCCAACAATCTGTGCCCTGAAAAAGAAAACAACACCCATATATTTTCTGGTTAATATAGACGCCCTAAACAAGCCCTAAACAGTACAAACATTAATATCCTTTAGGAAAGGAATACTCACTTGCGAGGAGGAGGAGGTCCCATTTTTGGAGGATCATTGGCAGGACGGACCATTTGTTTTTCTGTGCCTAAATTGGGTTCGTGGAATTTATGAGCCTCCTCATGTGGAATGCTAAATTTTCTGGATTCCCTGGCCTCCAAAAAGCTTCTTTTTCCACAGATCCTCTGGCGTTCCCCTGTAGCTACGCCTGGGAGCCCAAGCTTGAGCTCAGTCTCTGCAAAATCCAAACTGCGGTTATTCTCCTGCTGTGCGCTCGTACTAGATTTCTCCATGCCTCCAACACTGGCAGACATGATTAATCTGCACAACTGTAATGTAAAGTCCTTCCTCTGAATGAATCAAGAGATCAGAGAGTCCATGAAAGTGAAGGTGAAAAAGGCAAAGGCAAGTTCACTGTTATTTGGTAATGTGCAAAATTTAGTCAAAAGAACGAGGGCGGCTGAATCGATTGTATCTGTATTAGCATACATCGTCAAAATATTTAGCGTCGAACAATCTTACAAACAGTGTATACAACCAAAATGCTACCCGAGCCTCTTGGCAGAAACCTAACCTGATCACCTGCCTGTAAATTCCTTAATTCATCACTGACTGGCATCAACTGTAGGGAACATGCGGTCATGGGTACTGCCGCACTAGACGACGTGGTTGAAGGAACCGGAACAATGTCCTTCCGAACAAATTTGATCTGAATATCTGCCTATACCTGATAATACTCTGAGAACCTTGGCAGCAGCGATGGCGGGTGCAACTGTGGAAACCCTGGACAGCTTTACTTTCATTTGGTCATCTGCAATCGCCGCAGGATAGAAACGACTCCATGTGGTGGTGAATATGCGAAGTCGCCATGATCACCATGCATAATGCCATTTGTGTGACCCACCTGCATGTATGACACGTCCCATCAGTCGAGTTTTTGATGATCAAACACATCGTTTTACTCATCAACATGAGCCCTCAGCTCGATCCACCTTAATGCTTGATCTGCAGGTTTTAGCTCTGCACATGTCCTTTAAATTGAAGTGCACACTCACTCGTAACTAGCACAGTGTATAACAATTCCTCAATTCATTTTTTTTCTTCTTTCTGTTCTGTGATTCCTCGATCTACGCCGACATCATTTACCCTCTGCTTTTCGTTAATGGTACCTCTTATTTCCATAAATTTTGTTCTGTTCTACGAATCTTTCCATTAATTTTGTTCGGTTCTGCGAATCTTCTCAGGAATTCTGCTCCATTCTGTTCTGCGAATCTTCCCAGAAATTTTGCTCCGTTCTGTTCTGCGCTGCCTGTTGGCAGGCTGGTCCTACACAATTCAAACAATAATTTTATTTTTCAGGAAGAAAAAAACGGTGGTTATCATATTAATATGAAATTCCAGTACATTACATCCAATATAACTGTCTCGAACTTAATAAAAATCACTGAAAGTCTAAATCCTCTACATATAGTAGCAGGAATATAAACCCCTAATTATCTGAAAATATAAATTGTCTTTCCCTGATACACATAAATATGCTCAAAATACTTCATGCAATTGATCGTAGATCAGACCTGTTCCGCTGTCTGCAAATTCATGCATCAACTACCTACAAGACTCAGAATTAGGGCGTACCATATCAAGTTTTTCGGTCATTGAAGAATCCCATCTGCTGATTTGTTTCTGCAGAAAGCTCCCGCTGGTTCTGAATCCATGCAGACACAACACTCAGTTTTTTCTCCATGTTGGACTGGTGCTTCTTCTCCTTTCTCCTTTCTGTGCTGCAGCTACGCCAATGCAAATAATTATGCGATATTTTCATAAATCTTAGAGAAGCAGGGCGTGATCTGTGAAGAGTTGTTTTCTGCAATTTTCGACGGGTGGAAGAAGCTAACCTTGCGTCGTTTCAAACCTGGATTATTTTGTCTGGCCGGTTGCTTATTGACGTGCCGCGTAGCGCAGGGTTTGGGCAGGTGGCATTAATGTAAGTCAATGTTAAGGGCTCTTACGCTGCTGCGGGCTGGGGCAGGGACTAGCTGCCCCGTAGCCCCACTTGTTTAGAATTATAATTGATTTTTTAGATAATATAGGATGAATGGAAATTTCTTCATAATATTGTTTTAATAGTATTGTTTTTCTTTGGTTGTTTCTGTTTTTAGATGCAGAAGTCATGTATTATTATAGAAATTTTGCTAATTAAAATTTATCGAACATTTTTATCGTAATCATTTTTATTGTATTTGTGATTAGAAAAATGATTTTTTTGGTTACAAATTTATGGCTTTTTGGAATAATTTAATATAATAAAACAATTCAATCTAACTGTAATAATAATTACATGGCTTTGTAAGGTTGTGAGCTAATATTTTAATAAAAATATATTTTTTTCTGCGCGTACAATAAGAATTCACTAAACTTTTTACCATGATTAGAGTTCTACCATGAGACAAGGTTGGTGAATGGTAGAAAAATATCCTATTAAATCTATCTAAATAATCAAGAACATAATTAGAGTTTGACATCAACACAAACCAATAATTTTATATATTACAATATTTAAAAAATTTGAAGAAAGTTTCTGATGTGATTATACAAATCCTCAATACGATAAGCTAATATTTTACTGAAGACACTATCTTTCCAATCACAAATCTGAAATGTGCATAGAAAGTTTAGGTATGAATAGAGCTCATCCATGTTCGAAGGTCCATGTAGGGTTCAATGATAATGTGTAGTGTTCTTCCAAAATTTAAATCAATACAGATAGTCAAAAAGTGGATTATAGTTCTGATCAACAAGATATCAACTTTGTGTATCATTAGATTCCAACAATTGAGGTGGAGTTTGCTACAAGATTATAAAACTTTGAAAGGTAAACACATAAGTTTCTACTGAATGGCTTTTTAAGTCTATAAATATAGTAATATAGAAAGTGGATTATCGTTCTTATCAATCTAAAACTCTAATCATTTTTTTAGGATCTTAGTTAATATTGGTAAAAATACACAAGAACATTGTTTTCTCACACATTTATTCTATAACATCGTAGAATTTTTCTCATGTTATAAATGTTGTCCAAACTTTAGAGAATTTTAAAAGGAAAATTTACATGTTTGATACAGAATTAGCATACTATCTTTCAATGTTCTCAAATATAGTAGAAAATTTCCTTCTAATTATAAATATAAAAAGTCCAAAATATGGTAGAAAAATTCCTTCTAATTGTAGATATACAAAGCCCCACTTCTCATAGAGTTAAAGTTTTTGTTAATTTTTTTAAGATCTAGGACAAGTTAAAGTTTTTGTTAATTTTTTTAAGATCTAGGACATTTTGGAACATGAAAAAGCCATTTAGGTATTTTTGACTATGCAAGGATTACCGATAATGCAATAACTACATGCTACCTATTTTTTTTTTCCAAATTATTATAATATTTCTTATTAGCAAAAATATTTTTTTTTTCTATAACATTACCTTGTGGCATTATACCCTCATATAATCTTACAACAAACTTTCTACAAATATTTAAATATGTCAATATCATTGTTCCCATGCATCTAGCAATCTAATAGAACTTTTTAAAATTTTGATCGATTCAAAATTAGGAAAAATCATTAAGAGTATAGTTTCACGATACACAAAGTTTTAATCATGGTACAACTTGAGCGGCATAATGGTTAAGGACATATGTTTTCTCATGAGGTCACAAGTTTAAATTGAGAGGGGGATAGTGTAAGACACCTCCATGCCCTTTATGATTGAAATTGGTACATAGAGGGGGGTCCCTTATTCCATAAATATGGTTGTCCCAAACAAAAAAAATCACATATAAATTGGTTGTGATGTTAAAGTTAGGTTGTTATTATTATAATATAGATTTTTATAATCCCTAAAAGTTTTATGACATTATTATCAGCTTTTTTAACAAAATAAATGATATTTTCGTTGTATGGTTACTATTATAGCATTATGAAATTTTCTAAAGATTACCACGATTAGATGGAATCCTATGGGAAGGTTAGATGGTATTAGAACATGATAATATAATCTGGAACAAAATATATCATTCCTTCACTTACAAACTTTGTGGGAATCTAATAAAAGTTTCAAGTTTAGTGTTCAACCATTATTCAATGTTCATGGATGATTAAATAATTTTGTTAGGTTATTTTCCAAATTCATAATTGAATCATGTCATCAAATGTTTGATTATAATTATATATTGATAATAACATTCCCATATTGTTTTAGTATGTAGGGACCTCTCGTCATGCTCATAGTAGAACTCTCGTCATGCTCACAAATTTTGTTGGATCTATATAATATTTGTTACTAGAAAACATTTTTTTTTATTTGGGAGTACCTTATGACCTTTTGTAGTTGTCTAGTATAGGAGAAATTGTTCCTCTAATTTCAAAATTTTACCAATAACAAGAAATTCTAGTTTAATTTGTCCTGGAATTAAAATGAAAATTAAAATCAAATTATATTCTCATAGCAACTTGTAAATAGTTAATTTAGTTTAATTAACATAATTAGCTTAGGAATTTTAAGTTGGAAGTCTTTCTGAACTCATGTATATGTTGTCCTTACGTTTTAGGGGTCCAATATGAATTTAAATTGAGTTGGAAATATGATCACTTAGTTTACTGAGTTAAGTTTTGTTAAATTAGTTAGAAATTGTTTAAGGAACTAATAGAGATTTAATAGTCAATTGGTGAACTAGTGCATCCACAAGTGTCACTCTAGTTAACTCAAGATTTTCTCAGTGGAAACTCATGCATGTTGATTCTGAGAAAGAGCCAACTGAGACTAGAGTGTAGGGACAATGTACTATCAGTTGTATTATTTACTAGAGTATAAATATCATGCCAGATTGATCCTATGTTTGGATTGCATAGTTTTGGAAGCATGAATTCCCTTTAAATATGGGCTATTAATCCTAGGAATTACGCAAAAGATTAGGGGCTTGGAGAGCTATTGAATAGGCTAAGGATTTAGCTTGAGCTATCTTATGAGCTGAGAGAGTTGAGCATACTTGCATGGAATTGTTCTAGTGAGAAAAATATTTGTATCTTCACTCGTATTTCTGATATATGCAATATATATAGCGGGGCCTTGAGTAGTGGCTTTCCCCATATACATGTTCTGTTATGTGCCATTGATTTATCTTGTTCTTGTTCATATTGTTTCCATTGATCTATTAGATTCTGCTGGTTGAATGTAGATGTAGATTCTTGGCCCATACCTTAGTACATTGCTTGATCATGTGAATCTATAGTATTTTCTACATTCCAATCTACGGGGCCTCTGATGCTTCTATATTCCTCAACGTACAATGCTTGAATCATCTTATAATTCAGTAGGCCATATCTCTCGAACCAAAAGCCCATTTCTGGCCTTTCACATACTATTTTAAATATCTAGAAAACTTTCCAATGAAAGGAGTTTGATTGGCCACTATGCCCATATTATACCTCAAAATATGGCTTTAAAGTCTCTACCTAGGTGGAATCACAACAGCTAAGGCATGAAGCCCCATGTCAATGGAAACACTTACACAACTAACCACTTTCATACTATCAAATGTCCAACATGTGGAGGCATCATTTTGTATATGAGTTGAGGCCTCCCACTGTTATTGTTACCTTGCATAGTAGTTTATAAAGAAAATTGAAGGTAGCCCAACCTACTTCCATCACTTTGATGTCTGCTAATAAACGTACTAAGATCGTCTCCCAAACTTCGAAATATAGTGGCGACATCCATGGCCCCCATGAAAGGTTCCACCATGCAAACAAAAGAGTTGGATAACGTCATGGAAGCATACAAGGACATATTTTCCTCACCCATACGGGTACCCTTACACTATTAGATTAAGCATTCGATTGATCCAACTCTTGGAGTACCTCTACCTAATGGGGTGATATATCGTTGCTCCATTAAGGAAAATGAGGAGATCAAGTGACAAATCTAGGGGTTGCTGCAAAAAGAGCACATATGGGCAAGTCTTTTGGGAGAAAAATTATTCTTGTACAAAAGAAGGATGGTACCTAGAGGCTTTACATTGATTATTGAGCACTATACAAAATCGTTGTTAGGAACAGGTATCCAATCCCTTGGAAGAATGAACTTTTGGACCAGCTCAAGGAGGCCAAGTGTTTTAGCAAGATTGATTTGAAGTTTGGCTATCACCAGGTTTCAATAGATCCCGCAGATGTATGGAAGACCACCTTCAAATACAAGGAAGTCATTTTTGAATGGTTTGTCATTCCTTTCAGGTTAACAGATGCCCCTACTAATTTTATGAGGCTAATGGATGAAATTTTGCGGTTCTCCACCAACTCGTTCATGGTTTTTTATTTGAAGAACATCATCATATTCAACAAGATTTGGTAAAAGAACTTACAACACATTCAACAAGTCCTTTAAACCCTACAACAACACAATCTGAGTGCCAACTTGGAAAATGTAGCTTTGGCATGAGCCACGTCCAATATCTAGGCTATATCATAGATTAGTAAGGAATGTATGGGGAACCAGCTAAGATACAAGTAATTCGAGATTGGCCAGCCTCCACCACTCTAACAGAGCTTCACATCTTTTCAGACCTTGCCAATTTTTATTATAGGCCCACGTTGGGATTCTCCCATATCACTTGTCCTTTTAGTCAGATTACCAAGGGTAGAGCAAAAGCACAGGTTTCCTGGTCCAAGACCCAACCAAAGGCATTCATTGATATGAAGCACAACCCCTACTCTACACCTATACTCACATTTCCAGACATGCAACAACCCTATGAAATTGAGATATATGCCTTTGACTATGTCATTGGTGTAGTCCTCACCCAACACAGGCATCTGGTGGCCTATCATAGTGAGACACTTTATGATACAATTCGAAAGTACTCCATCTATGATAAAGAGATTTATTCTATCATGCATCATTTCCACAAAAAAAATATTTTAGTATGGGGAAGGAGATGGTCATCTACATATATCACCAACCTCTTCAGTTTATAAAGAAACAAGGGAAGTTGAAGAGTGATTGCCATTAGAACTTGTCTAAATCGCTGCAACAATTCTACTTGAATAATAAATACCAAAAAGGAAGCACTAACCATGTTGAATATTTCCTCAGTCAGACCCTAGTTGAAGCACAAACTATTATTCTCAACTCTTATGGCCATGAGACCTCTAGATGGCCTTAACTGGACAAAAATGATCCAGAGTTTTTCACCACACACTAGATTCTAGTGGTTGGAAAGAAATTTCCATATAGCCCCCTATGCAATGCATTATTATGCTGCTTAGGCTTCCTTTGTGTTCCATCAAGAAAGTGTGAGAAGATGATTTGGAAGGAACACTACAATTAGTTCACACGACACTTTGGTGTGGAGAAAACTGTGGTCATATTACATAAGTATTTTTATTAGCAAAAACTTCAATAGTATGTTAGAAAATATATTATATCTTGCACTGACTATGTCATCACCAAGCCAAGCATCAAGAAGTAAGGCCTATACACTCCTCTGCCAACTCCTTCCCAGCCCTTGGAATCCGTTTACATTGACTATGTATTTGGCCTCCCTTCTAACAAGCATGGTAATGCATTTGTATTTATGGTCACGGATAGGTTTTCTAAGATGGATATATTGGTTGCTTCGTAGAAGTGTATCATAGTAGAGGACACTACCAAACTCCTTTTGATCGAGTATGGGTGAATTTTGAGATCCCACTGACCATTATCTTAGATCGATATAGTAGGTTCTTGAGGACATCCTGGACCAGCATCTTGACACTAATGAACATGAAGCTCACCAGTTGACTGCATTCCATCCCCATACTGATGGCTAGACATAGGTCGTCAACATGATGATAGTGCACATATTCTACATGTACAACTCGAAGAATCTACGAGCTTGGCATGAAACCCTTCCCTATGTACAACACAACTCTAACAAAGATTTGCATATCTTGACTTGTCACAGTCACTTTCAAGTAGGTTTTTGATTTCAACCATTTTGTCTGATTAATGTTGTCATACCTCATGCCACTACACACACTTAATCAACATATGTACAATATGAGGCTGATAAAGTAATTAAGTTTATTGAACACATCCACTACATCTTCTAGTAGGTTCGTTACATCTTAGAGAAGTCCAATGCCAAGTACAGGAAATGACATGATCAACATCAGGTTCCACATATGTTTCAGGTGGTCGAAAAAGTTTGGTTACATTTGCAAAAACAACTCCTTTCTAGAGTTGATCAGAAGATCTGACCACTCTAATACAGGCCTTACACCATCACCAAGTTTGGGGTTGACAATATTTCAATCTCAGCATTCCCCCATTCATTGGTCTGCACTAAATGTTCAATTTAGATTGTCTTTGGCCATACTTTCCAATGTTGTTGGATACATGAGACATTGTAGAACAACTAAAACAAACATAACAAAATCTAGACTGCATGGAACATGACACAATTGCTCAAACTATGGACACAAGGATCAATACCATTCACCAACAAAATATCCAATTATATGAGGTTGTCAAATCTGGCCAACTCTTGCACTAAGGCAAGTGACTCACCAGGGATCAAGTTCAACAAAAGTTTACCCATCTCATGGAGGTACTCAATGCAATGGGAACCATTGCTTCCAAAGGGGGAAGGAGTGATATAGGTGGATATTGGTGGCCACCCACTTATTCCACCTAGACCCTCATCATTGTTTCCTTTTGTTTCTTTAATTCTAGCACAAGTCACAATTTGTGGTAGTTTTTTGGGTCAGAAATTTTCAAAACTGTTTTCAAGGCCTAAGTGATGTTTTT
Organism: Pinus taeda; assembly: GCA_000404065.3. Taxonomy (NCBI): domain Eukaryota; kingdom Viridiplantae; phylum Streptophyta; class Pinopsida; order Pinales; family Pinaceae; genus Pinus; species Pinus taeda. The sequence goes on along the minus strand of APFE030540529.1, from coordinate 138,100 downwards.
TGGAAAAATAGAGAAACTAAAAAATTGCACGAACAATTTACTTGAGTTTTTTTTAATTTATTTTGGATATCTTTGAAGCAAGATATTATGGTAGTCAAATAGATAGCATATGCCAAAGTTACGACCACTAGCAAGTTGACGTTCCAACTAACCCCAATGGAGCCCACATGTTTTTGGTGCTTCACCTCTTAGGGTTAGGTTTTTGGATATTTAGTGTTTCCAATTATTTATTAATGTTAAAAAGGCCTCTCAACCTCATTATAACACAGTTGATAAGGCATGTACCCACCACATCTCTTCTCACAGATGAGATACTATCACACAGGCAAGGTTATTTCCATTCTACATGTAACAATTCTAATTACTTTGTTACTAATGAGGTGAAGTTATGTTTTTGCTATATCTCTGTGTTTTTGTTCATATGTATATTTCATTTTATTCCTTCGTAGATTTAGATTAGGTCTACCATCAACCAACATGGTAGCCCCTGTTGCCCGAACGTTGCAGGGGGTGGAGATCTCCTCAACCAAGACTAAATATGTTGAAATGATAAAAGATGAAGATACGCTTGACTTAGAGGGAATGATTATGCTGTCCCTAAATGATGCATACAAAAAAAATGACTTTAAGGCTATCCCCCCAAGGCAAATCCACCTACTAACAAAGGCTCTTGAAAATAGACAAGGAATTTCATCAACTAGGTGTTCAATTTTCGATGTCAAAATACGGCAAAAATGGCCCGAAAGATTCTAATAAATGGTGTCACAAAATGGACCTTCAAAGTTTAGAGTCGTAGGGCATAATTTTAGAGGACTCTAGATAGTGCAAACATATCTCAACAATATTCACCTCCTGTACACAACTTTTCTCATGAGGATAACTTCCTGGAATATTAGGGCTTTGAACAACCACTCCAAACATCGCATCATGAAATGGATAACTAATAAAATGCTCCACTTATCTTTCTCATCCACAAGATAAAATTCTTTAGCAATATGTTTGACAGAATCATCAAGCACATTTGGTGAAATGCTTAGACGATTGTGATAGATGCTAATAATGCCTCAAGTGGGCTAGGCATTCCATGAAACCCTCCTTAAGTAACCATACATGATTTAGATCTCCATTATTCTATTGTTACAATTTCTTTTCACTTCCTAAGTACTAGAATGCATGGATCCCTATTTAATATCTATCGACCCCAATCTAGCCATAAAGGTCTTCATGTTGTAACATTTATCCCCTCCTAAATCAAAACTAGACATGGGAAATGGATTATAGGTTGAAAATTCAATAAGTTAACTTACCACTAACAAAAGAATGGAGGTAGGTGACTTTTGAGTCAAGATTTAGAAGACTTCAAATCCTTGATAGTGGGAAAAGAGTTGGTGGATCAACATACCACCAATGGCAGGTTCACATGGAACAACAAACATAGAGGAAATTCTCAGATTTGTCTTAGGCTTGATCACATTCTAGCATCAAATCGCTTCATCACCAATGGGAAATAAGTCATTACTAAGATTCTACCTACCATAGGATCATATCATTGGTCAATCTCCCTTGCTTAACATAATCTGGGCCGATCTGCTAGAAAACAACTAAGGGTTGAACAATTTTGGCCCAAGGATGAGTCTATTATTAGTAAAAGAAAATATTGGTGGAAAAACAAATTAGCCAATACAGGACTCCATGGTTTACATCTTCCAAAAAAAATTGAATAAAATCAAGCTACATCTCAAGAAATGGCACAACAAGGAGTTCAGAAATATCTTCCAGAACAAAACTCAAACTGGAAAGAGAAATGACCGATCTCTAGCATGAAATAATATATAATTGTAGGACATAGTTATCCATAGAAAAGGAATTAGATCTACGTGAAAAGCTAGAAGAAATATATAAATAAGAAGATATCTATTGGAAGCAAAAGTCCAGAATAAGTTGGCCTAAGAAGGGTGAGTGGAATATGTCACTCTTTCACTCCTCAACCATAAAGCGTCAATCTAATAGTAGAAACACCTCTCTCAAGAAGGAGGATGACTCTCACATCAAAACACATGAGGAGATGGAGGACACCTTAGTGGATTTCTATTAAGACTTACTCACTAACCCTTAGCCCTATCGATAAGAAGCCATCAACAATATTACAACGAACATCCCTTGACTGGTCATCGAAGCCCATAACATAGCTCTAAGTTTTCCCGTCTTGAAAGGATAATTCCAAGAAGCCCTTCATCAAATGGCGAAAGGAAAGGCCCCTGCTCCCAATGGCTTCACAGTATCATTCTTTAAGCACTATTGATAAGGATCAAGAAGTCATAGACCTCATGGTGGAATCCTACCCTAGTAGGAGTTTATTCTAGCCCTCAATGCCACCTTCTCACCTCTAATTCCCAAGGAAGCCAGTGCAATGTCCCTAGGTAAATTCCCCCCATAGTCCTTTGCAATGTAATCCAAAACTTATAACCAAACTCTTTTCCAATAAGCTAAAGCTCATTCTCTCTATCCTAATATCATTAGAGAAATTATGCTATGTCGAAGGGCATAAAACACTTGATTGGATCATTCTTTCCCATGAGACAATCCACTCTCTAAAAGTATGAAAGAAAACTAGTATGTTTCTCAAACTAGACTTTGGGAAATCCTTTGACAGGTTAAGCTAGTTCAACATTTAAAACATCATGAGGACCCTAAAATTCTGTGAGGATTGGATTTCCATTATCTCTTGTCTTATCTCCTAGATCTTCTTCTCAATTATGGTCAGCAACTTCCCCTCTCCACCCTTCTCTCCTTGTCATGGTATCAGATAAGGTGATCCACTCCCTCCCTTTCTCTTCATTCTAATGGCATAAGGTCTAGGGTGTTGCCTGAAATCGACACGCAACACCAACCTCCTTAGAGGTCTCTCTCTCTAGGAAATTTGTCCTCTTACTCACCAATAATTTGTGGACAACAACCTTCTCATGAATAACCCTTATATCAAATATGCCAAATCCATTAAATATATTTTGAATCTCTTCTCTGAAGTCATAATCATGCTCATTAACAAAGAAATCCTCCATATGCTTCTTCAAAACCCCCCATCACATGTCGAAACATTACCTGAACTCTTTACTTCTTTGTTGCCTCTCTCCCCTCTAAATAATTGTGTTCTCTCCTCACTGAATCCTCCATCAGGCACTCCAACTTGCAAGACATACTTGAGAAGATTCTTCAATGCAGAGATAATGGTGCCATCTACACCCTCAACATTTCAAGCAAACTTGTTATTTTTAATATATTATCCAATCCCCACCTATATACTTATTCTTCGTGCAGGTTGTGCTCAAGTGGGTCCTTAAAAATATCAAATCCATAAAAATCATTTCATCTAGTGTGGAAATGGCCCCAAGAAAAAACGTTCCTTAATCAAATGAGACACACTTTTTCTCACAAAGGTGGAAGGGGGCCTAAGACTTCACAATCATGATTTAGACAACAAAGAAATGGGAGCCAATATTTTGTGTAAATAAGTCACACACAACAAAGAACTACGGGCTAATATTTTGCACAAAAAATATGCTAGTGACCTTAATAAGTAGGAATTGATTCACGCCACTCACACAACAAGGATCTTTAATATGGAACCTATCCAACTCCATTGAATACATCATAAGAGACCATAACTTCTAGGAGATCACTAATGGAAAATCAACTCGGTTTAAAGAAGTCTCCTCTCAAAACTTCCTAGCATAGAATCCTCCATTCATCTACCATCCATCAAATATAATGCTCAACTGAAAGGACACATACATGTCAGGCATTACTCAAAAGAAGATGACACAGGGTGATGTAGACAATAGATCCATTCTAGCACTTGGAAAGATGAAATTCAACCAAAAAATCTACTCGCTATGGACCAAAGTCAATAGAAGGTTCATAATAAAGTAAAAAATCCCCTAGACATCCTCAAGTGTGGATACAAATCGCCAGGTTACTTTTCAGTCAAAGAGGCTTACCTTCTAGTCAGATCAGCTCTGTTAAGTGACAAAGATCCAGCTTGGAAAGAATTATGGTCCATAGGTAATTCACCGAAATTCAATACCTTTATTTTGATTCTTATAAGAAGAAGAACCCTTACCTAGGGGGGACCTCATCAAGAAGGGATTTGTGGGACCCTCATGGTGCTTTATTTACAAGAATTAGTAAGAAACAATTGACCACCTATTGGGGTCGTGTTCCCTTGCTTCTAATCTCTAGATCAAAATTTCCTTTGGCTTTAACAAATGTGTGCTTAATATTAAAGATGTTGTCGCCTCTCTTAAAACTTGGCCAAAATATCCACTCCAAATCCCCTTAAAGAACTTTTCACTTAACTACCAATCTTCTTCATTAGGCCATCTAGAAGGAACACATCTAATGTGTTTTTGCGAGTCAATAGAGAGACTATCACAACATATGGATCATACTTAATAAACATCTAGAGGAAACCATCCTCTTATTGAGTTTGGATGCCAAGGAATTCCCCACTCTTATGCGCGAGAAACCCATCTTCCATTGGTGGAAATTCTCCAAATGCCCATCGCTTCCCAATGCCCAATTTTCCTCCTCGTAACTCCCATCCTTGATTTTTGGTCCCCCTCCCCAGCCCAACATTTGAAACTCTATTTTGATGGTGTCTCAACAGGAAACCTAAGAGAAGCAGGGATTGGGGGTGTACTAAGAGAAGACAACGGTGCCCTCATAAGTATTTATTACGGCTACATTATACACAACACCAAAAATGTTGTAGAATTGAATGCTCTCATAGAGATAATCATCATACACTAGCACCAAAAGCTCCTCCCCCTCATATTTGAAGGAGACTCTCAATTAGTAATCAAGATGGCTGAAAAAATTAAAAGTAGGCAGAGAGGCAGCTAAATTCTCTCTAAGATGAATGTAATTTTTATAATTCTTCTATAATACTAATGCTATTTACCTTAAAAAAAGACAAGAACAAACTTTTTACATAGATATTGTGAATAATCACTAAAAATTAACTAATAATTACTACAAAAATCTTAAAATTTGATTTAACACATATATCATTATAATATTAATTTATTATAAATAAACCTAAATTAATTTCACATAACTTAAAAATGGTAATCAATGAATTAAAGAAAACTAAAAAAAAGCTAACCTTAAAAAAATATAATAAACAAATGAAGATTATAATGACAAAATCTAATTAATATCATATCTGACTATGTATTGAGAACTTATCCAAATGTATCTAGATTAAAAAACATCCATACACGTGGTATTAACTATAGCATGTTAAGATAAGTTTAAACAACCACTTAGTCTTAAGCCAAAGTCAAAGCAAGGTGAAGACCAATGTAACCTGCCAAAGTGAAAGCAAGGTGAAGATCAATGTAACCAAGATAACTAGATGGAAAGGTAGTTATGATGACAAGAATGCAGGAAATATAAACAACTCTAATATTAGTAAAGTAGGAATTTTGAGATATGAACTCGACATTGGAGGGATATGTCTTGTTTTAGGGGTCAATATCATTGAAAAAATACACGAGTCAATTCTCTATAAGGTCAAAAGAATGATCATGATAAAGGTTGTTCTAGAAGGGATAACTGTCTATTTGATGCACTTATTTCATCTCCCATTGTTAGTGATTCATAGGATTCAATCCATCATTACAGACTTTTTGTGTGGGAAGGGGTTGGACATAAAGAGAAGATCCATCTATCCAAACTTGAAACAATATGTAGGGTTACTTGAAACAATATGTAAGGTTATAGAGGACAATGGTTGGAGATCAAACACACCTAGATATTGAACTTTGCTTTCCTCACCAAAAACATATGGAGAGCATTCAATCACATTAGTAAATGGAAAAAAAAATAATCTTTGAAAAATACCTTAACCTAGCCACCCTAGAAGAATGAATCTTAGTTGGTTCTCTTGTTAAGAAGAACACGTCATTTGTTTGGCTCAGTTTGATGAAAATGAAGCCTTCATTATGTGGGAATGTTAGATAGTTGGCATGACATAGAGACTATATTCACATAGGACTTGATGTGATTATTGGGATAGATGGGGACCATAGTCTCTCCCCTCCTTTACTCAAATCCCTTCATGAACATGACTTACATACACTACCGAATATTTCCCTATCCCCCTATCCCAGCTGGTCACATGCACACTCCCTAGAACTTCCTCCCGAGCATAGGGACAAATGGAAAACTTACATATCTCTCTTTCTACATGCGGGAACCACCTTGTCTGAGCCATGCTGAGAGACTAACCTGGGGCGGTCTCTCCCTTGGTAGGTAAATTTCAGCCAATGACACCTACGAGTACATATACATAGAACAAAGGCATGAACCTCACAATGATTGGCTGACCAAAATGTGGAAATGGAATGTCCCAACGAAAGTGAAGTGCCTCACGTGGCTCGTCATACACGACAAAATACTCACAAGGGAGGATTTTTGAAGGGAGTTGTCTATAATGCGATTTTTTGGAGATTCCGGTGACGGAATCCGGCAGAAGAAATGAAGTTAAATCTTGATTTTTAGCAGTTAAAATGGTTTTTTAACTGCATATTTGGATTCAGCGCCCTAGAAAACCCCTGGGAGCCATTGATTGTGCAGAAACTAACTATCAAACTTGGGATTCCAATGAATTGCTGCCGGATTTTGACCGGAAAAATCCGCCGGAAAAGCTTTCAAAAAGTCG
>APFE030540529.1:109642-125082 GCA_000404065.3 Pinus taeda | reverse complement strand
TAATAAATATAAAAGTTTAATATTTACTACAAACAAATTCATGTATTTGTTTAACATCCGGTACATTTTGTGGAAAAGTACATAAGGTTAGAATTTTTTTACAGAGTTACCAACATACAATAATTTGAATTCATCATTCCACATCCTTTCACTAATTCATGTATTTGTTTAACATCCGGTAAATTTAGTGGAAGAGTACATAAGGTTAGAATTTTTTTTACAGAGTTACCAACATCCAATAATTTCAATTCATCATTCCATATCCTTTCACTCACCATGGGATGACATCACCATCATTACATAGAGTAAACTTTACGAATGTAATAATAAATCACATAAAATAACTTGATGTAACCATGGATCATTTTCATGATTCTTTTCACTCAATTATCTATTCACATACTTGATAACATAAATGTAATATCATTCAAGGAATCAACATCACAAGAACAACACCATAGACAATCACATCATTGAACATTGATATACCTTGAAAAATTCGTAAGGTAAAAACCAGCGAAAGTTTAATTTTATTATTAAATGCTTGTTACGGTGTTCACCCGTAACTCAATAGCTTGTAAGAGAGTCCATCTCTTAATCATTATCATAAAATCTTACAAAGAAATATCATTTAAATACAATATATCTTGCAAGAAGCCATTACAATCATCATGACATCATTTACCTAGAAATATTGGATCATTATGCCTTCAGTGGCTAGTTGTTCATGTTAATGGACCATCCTGTAGCTCAAACTCCCCAATCAACATAGACTATTAGTTCTTTACATGCCGCAGTGTTAAACATAATCTATCGTTTACACAAGTAACCATCATTTCCTTCCATTGTTGTCGCCAGCAAAATTTGATATCATTATTAGATAAAGTACTAATCAACCAATATTCAATCTTTAATAGTGAATCTTCAAGATCTATTCAAGTGCATACATGAATTGTAAAAGAAATATCATGACATGCTTCCATTAACAAGATTATACATGCATTAGTCATAAGAACATAATTATCAAATCATGCCTATAAAATAAATACCACATTAGCTAATATTCCTCTCACAAAAGGACACATTCCTTTCCAAGATGAAAAACACTACAATTTCCCTTATTTTTGTGCACGTAATTGAATAAAATTTATTCAAAGAAACTAGCCCCTTAGTTATTTTCTTGTGCGCGCATCTATGCAATATTTCCAGCACAATAGATATTACTATTATGCATGCAAATGCATGTCTCTTTAGAGAAGAAATCTAACATAATAAATTATTATTTTCATGCAAAAGCAGCATAGAGCACACAACAACATGTTCTCTTCAAAGAACACTAACTCATTGACAATATTCTATGTATACAAACACCTATTCTTTTCAAGGGGCCTTACATTGTGGCTATTATTTTGTGCACCTTTACATATATTATTTTCCAGAAGAGTTCAGAATATTTATTGTTTCCACCCATATTTATTTTCAAAGAATCCAACATCATATTTTAGTTTTATTGATTCAAAGATCATATTGCCTTTCGTTGAGAGATCAAATACAATATTTCTATTTTTCATTCAAGCAAATAACAAATTTCTTTTCAAGAAATATCAAACATAGTAAGTCTATTTGTGCATGCAAATAACTTATTTCCTCTCAATAAAAATAATGTATGGTAACTCTAGTATGTGACATAAATAACTTATCTATGTTTGGAATGACAATAGTTATTGTTAAATGTAATTATCTTAGTAATTTGGGTTTACCATTTAGAAAGTTGTGTAACCATATGGAGTTATGTAGCAATATTTTTCATATTAAATTGATTATTGGCTGAGAGGCTTGATGTAATGTTTCCAAAGCCATTTTGGACCTTGAGAAATAACAATTCGAATCCCTTGCCTCGTGGAGGTTTCCTTAACACATTATCAGGGTTTTACCACGTAAATTACTTTTGTTTTATTGTGTGATTTAGATTCCAATTTTTGTGCATTTCTTTCTTATTTTCATATTTTAACAGACTCAAATACCAACAAGTGTTATGAGAGCTCTATGGTCATGAGGATCATGAGGACCATGGGCTTAACATAGTGAAAGTTTGTTTATAAAGACCGATGAGTGAAGCTGTCTTTTTTTTGAAGTTGCTAATTGTCTAGGGAAACTTGTACAACAGTCTTGTTTGCAAAGATAAAAATCCTTTAGTTTGGCAGAGGCAAACATAATAAAGATTGTTGGCTGAGGGCAACATATGAGCACTCTAGTTGAAGGGGAGCGGACGTGCAGTTTTTGATGAGAGGAGAGGACAAGTACTCAATCAAGAAGTATGTGAGAAACGAAAGAGGGAAACTGTTTATTCAACGACTATGGTCATTACACAGTTTGGAGCCAAGATTCTGCAGTCATGTATGCAAAACCTATCTGTCAATTGAGAGCCACAAAGGGTTGCCAAAAAATGAGGAGGAAGTTGACTTATGCAAATGATATCCTTGGGTCTTTCAGTCTCCAAGGAAGTGTTCATACGATTAAAATCTCAACTGATGTTTTTGCCAGTAGAGCCACAAAACAATTTTAGGCAAAATTTTTTTAAGAGTTGAGCCCATTCCTGAGTTGGTAAACGAGTTCATAAATGCATATAGTCGTTGAAGAAAGAAGGCTAAAGTTGTCATCACATGGATTTTGAAACCTAAACTGCGGCTTGCACAAAGAACAAGTAGTTTTAATTATGCTAGCATAAATTTCTTTTGAAGAATTGGATTTTTCATTAACAAACAAAGAATTTTGAATTAGGGTTTTTGAAGAAAAATGTTTTGGGTTTACATTTTTATTTTTATTTTTTATCCTTTTAGATTTCTGTAGAAAAAAGGGGAAGTAGGGTTTTTTGAAAAAAAATATTAATTCTAAAAAAAGGAAGCAAATTTTATTAAAAAACTAGTTGAAAACCCTAGTTAAGAGTAGAAAAGCCATAGGTGGAGAATTTTTATTTTTTGGAGCCTTTCAAGAGCTCATGTAGAGAGAAAAAATGGCCAAAATGACTAATGCTAAGTTTGAGGTGGAGAAGTTCACCAGTAAAAAAAATTCATTGTGGAAATTGAAGGTACTGGATTTGCTGGTGCAACAAAGGTTGCACAAAGCATTTGATGGGGATGGAAAGAAACCTATTGGTAGGACATATTTGTATTGGGAAGACTTGGATGCCCAAGCTCTCAGTAAAATTAGGTTGTGTCTGTCAGATGAAGTTCTCTGCAACATTATTGAAAAAACTCTCAACAACATGTTTCTTGGTAAAATTGGAAACATTATATATGCCTATGTCTTTAACCAACAAAATCTATTTGAAGAGGGAGCTGTATAGCCTCTAGATGAAGGAGGGTACTAAAATTTCATAACACTTAAATGTATTTAGTACACTTATTTGCGAGTTGTAAGATATTGATGCTAAATTTGAAGAAGAAGATAAATCTATTTCCTTGTTTTGTTCCTTACCCAAGTCTTGGGATCACTTTGTGTCTTCTATTAGTTTGAGCACAACCAAATCCTTAGAATTTGATTATGTTGTGGTAGGTTTGTTATCTGAAGAAGTACAGAGGATGTCTACGATTGAAACTTCCACACTAGAAGCTATGATGGCCATAGGTGATCTAGGAGGATCCACAAATACATGTGAACTGGAAAATAGCTCAAAAAATAAAATTCATCATATTAAAGTGACACCACGACCAAATTGTAGTGCTCGTCGGCCTGATTACACCAGTGTTAATGTCACTCAAATTTGAGTTTGTATGGTCAACTTATCGCCAGTGAAATTTTTGGTCGAACTTGGACAAGTCACAGGTTTAATGAGGCAATGAATTGGTAGAGACCTATTGCATGGAATTTGGCCACAGAATATCAACAAATTTGTCGAAGAGTTAAAATTCCTAACTACCATTATTTTCAACAAAATAAAAAACAACCAAGTTGTTGTAAAAAACAAAAAATAATAAAAAAATAATAAGAGGTATGCCGGGCTTGTTGGACCCACCCACCCCATCGCTCAACATATTATATATAATATAAAAATCAAAGGACTCGGAGTGGCGGGCTGCTACCCTCGCCACACCCCATGGTTCCATTTAATATATATATTAGAACATTTGGTGGGCAGACCACTAAAGGCAAACACAACATCCCTCCATTACATGATATATGCCACTACTCTGAGGGAAATGAGGCTCAAACCTGCCTGGTCAGCTTAGACAGCTTGCCTCCCAAGCACCCAAAAAAAACCATTCAAAATTTAAATGACAGATACAACAAAAACCCACATGCTTTCCAATTGGGGGTTAGTGGAATGGGAATCCACGATGACCCACAACATACTTAGCACACCCATCGTTCAGCCAAACAAACTCTTTATAAATTCTGCCCTCTAAACTTAGAAAAAAGTTTCAAATTCATTCGAAAACTGAAAGTGGATTGGAGGAGCGAAAAAATTCTGACCAGGTGGAAGGTGTGGAAACCTAAACATGAAGAATCTTGAGATGTGGAAAATGTTCCCTTGGAGTGTCAGAGGTGTCGTTGTATGAATTGGGCAAGTTTATAGTCGAATTTGAATGTTTGAACATAACAAATTCAGTGGTGCCATCCGTTTATTCAACTCAACTCTCAATTTTCAGGTAAAGTTGCCTATAACTGATTTCCTTGATGTCACTTAATGAAAGAAGGTTTCCCTACTATTGAGCAGGGCCTGGAGACATAACCCACATTAGGTGAACTCCGTAATCAAATAGTTGTGTCTTTCATATCATGTGGTTTAAGTTTCATGGTTAATATGATTTATTATATGCAATTCTAAATGCATCGTTGATGTTAAAAGATCTGGATCAATTTTGGTATTAGTGTAGGTCTTCTTGATGTGGGTTGCATGAGTGAATGCTAACCAAGAAGAAGTTCTAAATAGGTGAAGGAAAACTTAAATCCTTTGGTCCTGAAGCGAGGTTTGCACCACGAAGACAAAACATGGCAGATTTGGAAGCTCGATTGGAGGAAGAGCGAAATTATCACAATATCTTCTTCAACATGGCAGAGAAAATTGACAAGTTGTTTGCAGAATATGAAAAGACCATAAAGCGTGAGAAGAAGGAGCAAAATGATTATTCATTAGTGAATCATTAAGGCGGAGGAGAAGAGCATCCTCCCTCAGCGTGAGTTCTTTTTCTTCCTCTTCTCATCAATCTAACAAGAATCAGAGGAATGCATATAAAAATCCCTTTTTTGAGTTGAATGTCAAATTTGATTTACATGTATTTAGTGTAGAAGCTAATGTAGAAAAGCTAGATAATTGGATAAGATAGGTTGAAGTGTTTTGTTGCATATAAAAAATTAAAGAGGATGAAGCTGAGATCTAGCTAGCATCCCTTTGATTTAGTGGCACCGCTCTCATATGGTGGGAAGGTAAGGTGAAACAAGGTGGTAAGAGTAGTCATAAACTTAGTTCATCTTGGTCTAAGTTCACTTCTTCTTTAAGAGGACAATTTTACCCATTTTGTTACCAACATAAGGCCATGATGGAATGGAAACATTCGAAACAAAGTAAAGATGAAATTGTTTAGAATTTTACTGAGGAGTTTCGAAAACAGGAACTAGCATTGAATATATTGGCTCTTCGCATAGTTATTTGTGTAATCCATTATTATTATTTGAACGTAGGTCTCTTGATGATACTAGTGTGAAGGTTGTACATCTTGAAATCAGGGGGAGGTATGAGAAAGATGATCGCCCGAAGGAGGAGGAAATAACCAAGATAAAAGAAGTAAGGCCCTCTTGTACTTATTGTGAGAAAGAAGGGCATGATTAGGAGAATTATTGGAAACTACATCCAGAATTGAGACCTAAGAGGAATGCCAAAAGAGAAAAGTAGAAGATAATTGCAACCATGCAATAGGACCAAGAATTTGAATTAGAGAATGATGAGAAGATCATAGTTGTGGGGTTTGTAGGCAATGGATGAATTGACCCAGGATCAGACTTATGTGATGAAATAAACATTGCAAATCTTAGGATTGCAGCGGATCGACCCATCGAATTTGGTTCTGATTAGGGTGATGAGGAAAATATTTCAGCAGATGTTGTGTCAAAAATGAAAACATCACAAAATGCAACATGGCTCCAGGAACTCAAAGAAATCAACCAAAGCATTCAGGTGGAAAATGTTGAACTAAGGAGACTCCTACAAGAAGTAAAGAAGGAGAAAAAAAAGGTTGCAACATTAGTTACAAGCCAAGGAGGAGGCCTTGTAAAAGTTGCAACATAAAAAGCCTAAGGTAAAAAGTAATTGTTCAGTTTCATGTAATTTTTATGATGATTATTTTGTTGCTTTTGAGAGACATACTACATGAATTCGATTATAATTGTTGAAGAAAATGCCATATCAAGAAAAGAGCCTCGACATTAATGGGGAATGCATTGTGAACCCCATCAATGTTGAGGAATTTCCTCATTATATAGACCTTGGATATATTAGAAAGGAAATTGGGGAATGTTCTGAGATAGCCAGTGACCAACCAGTGGAAGATGATGAGAGAACTTCATCACATTATAATGACAGTGAGGGTTCGATGAGCACTTATCTTAGGTGCATCAGGAGCAATAATTCCAAGAATATTGAGAAAGTTCAGATGAGAAAGAATCATTGTAATTATTGCAACAAGGACGAACACTAGAGAGCCATGTGTCAGATGCTCCATGCCTAGAATGTACCAATAAAGAAGCCAGCTGATGAAGATGTTCAACAAATGAATCCACCACATTCATGGTGGTCTGATTTATTGAGGAAGAGATGGTTTTACTAGATATAGTAGCTTGTCATGACCACATTTTGTAAATCAAGTGTTGTGAATAATTGTAAAAGTGATGTTGTGTTTCCATCACTTATTATAAAAACAATGATGTTTTAGGCCTTTTATGAGTAGTTGGGGTATTGGTTTCTATTACGATGTAAGCTTGACCGAATAGTGTGTGTTATAAACTCTTGGAAAGTATGGTATTGATTGAGTCATGTGTGGATGTGTATGTGGTTGGAAATAATGTACCAGATTTGCATGGAATGCAGATGTTGAAAATGTGTGTCAGTAAAGACAAGCATTCTACATGCTTTTGGAGGACCGAAAGCTCCCCTGTGGGGAGAAATGATATGGTAGGATCTAGAAATGCAATTGGCCTTGAAAATAGCTCAATAATCAAAGTCATCAGATGCAAGTGAAACCAAGACTAGATAATAGAGCTCATCATCCTGATTCCACCAGTGTGAATGACACTAAAATTTGAGTTTGAATGGTTGAGTTATGGTTGGTAAATTTTTTGGTCAAACTTGGAAAAATGGCAGGCTTAAGGAGATAACGAATTGACAGAGACCTAACACACAAAATGTTGCCACTGGAAATCAAATAATTTGTCGAATAGTGAAAATGCCCAATGAACCTTAGTTTTTGCAAAATTAAAAATAACCAAGTTGTTGTAACAAACAAATAAAAAATAATAAGGGGTGGGTTGGGCCTGTTGGACCAGCCCACCCTACTAGTCAACATATTATATATAATAGAAAAATCAAAGTACTCATGGTGGTATTCCACCAGCCCCGCCACACCCCACAGTTTCATAATATATATATTAAAACATTCGATGGGAGTGCTGCCAAAGGTGGGTCTATCACCCCTCCATTACATGACACATGTCAATACACCAAGGGTGACGGGGTTCGAACCTGCTTGACCCACCTTCCATGCGCCTCCAAAACAACCAATCAAAATTTAAATGGTATTTACAACAAAAACCAACGTGCTTTCTAATTGGGGTTTGTTGGGGTTGGAACCACTGACCACCTACTCCATACATAGCACACCCACTGTTGGGCCAAATGTTATCTTTGTAAGTCCTGCCTTCGAAAAATCTAAAAAAGATTTCAAATTCATTCGACTGGCAATGATACCTTGGAGGAATGACGAAACCTTAAATAGGCAAATGGCTTGGAACATTGAACGTGGAGAATCTTGAGATGCCAAAAATATTTCCTTAGACTGCGAGAGGTGCTAGTGTAAGAATTGCAAAAGTTTATAGTCTATTTTGCATGTTTTCATGCCAAGAATTCATTGGTGACGTATGTTTCTATAGTTGATCTCTCCATTTTCAGGACATCATCCGTATTAGAGGTGTAAGAGTCATTTTTGTAAAGTTTCTTGTAACTCATTTCCTTGATGCCACCTAATGAAAGAAGATCTCCCCACTATTGAACAGAGCCTAAAGATGTAGCCCACATTAGCTGAACCCTCTAATAAAATCTCTGTGTCTTTGATTTCATGTTTTCTTATGTTTTTCCACTTCTTTTCATGTGGTTTAAGTTCGGTGGTTAATATGCTCTGTTATATGAAATTCTTAATGCATCCTTGAAGTTAAAATATGTGGATCAAGGAGGTGCACCAAGGAGAGAGGAGAAAAAACAATAATTTCTTCCATATCAAAGTCAAGGGGAAAGAAGTGTAAAGTCAAATGTTGGTACTGCAACAAAATAGGGCATCTCAAGAGGGATTGTTGGAAAATAAAGGAGCCATTGAAAACCCAAAGAAAGAAGCAAATCAAGTTGAATCATGTATGATTAATGAAGTTTTATCTGTTGAATCATGTATGGTAGGTGAAGGTTTGGCTATTTGCAATTTTTCTCAACATTATGAATATTGGTAGCTTGATTTTGGCAATTCCCATTAAATGAGTCCGCACATAAATTTGTTCACTTCATATCAAGTTGTGAATGGTAGTTTTGTGTTTATGGGTAGTAATATATCTTGTCAAATTATTGCGGTGGGAAATGCCAGAATCAAAATGAATGATGATATGATTAGAACATTGACTGATGTTAGACATGTACTTGAGTTTAAAAAATTTGATTTCTTTGGGAGTATTGGACTTATGGGGTTATAAATTTACAGGTCAAGGTAGAGTGCTTAAATTTTAAAAGGGCACTCTAGTTTTTATGAAGGTAGAGGATTTCAAAAACCTTTATAGAATTAAAGGAAGTACTCAAGTCAATGAGGTAGAAAATGTATTTGAAAAGGCATGAGAAGGTAGTCATGTTTGACATCAACAACTAGGTCACATGAGAAAGAAGGAGCTTGAGCTATTGGTGAATAAAAAATTACTTCCTAACTTGAGATCATTGATACTGGATTTTTTCAAACACTATGTATGTGGAAAATGATGTAGACAAAAAATTAAAGCCGATAGTCATAATAATATAAGAATTTTGGACTATATTCATTCTGATCTTTGGGGACCATCTCCAACATTATCTAATGGAGATGCATAATACTTTGTAACATTTATTGATGATTACTCTAGAAAAGTTTAGGTCTATATATTAAAGAGAAAGGTTGATGTATTTTATATTTTGAAAATAATTTGAAGCTATGGTGGAGAAGAAAATAGACAAAACAATTAAATATTTATTAACTCGCATTGTGAACAAATTTACCTCATTATAATTTGAAAAATATTTCAAGAATGAAGGGATTTACATATATAACTACCATGTATGCTCCTCATCAAAATGGTGTTGTTGAACATATGAACCAAACACTTATGGAGAGAGCGAGAAGCATGATGAAAAATGCTAACCTGTAGAAGGAGTTGGGCTATAAGTCGTATGCATTGTTTTCTATTTGGTAAACATATCACCTTTATTTGCTATAATTTTGTAAAATTCCTTAAGAAGTTTACTTGGGTTGGTTCTGTGATTATTCATATTTAATAATTTTTTATTGTAATGCCTATCCTCTTATTTCAAAGAATCAACGTTCTAAGTTAGACCTAAAAGAAAAATGTTATGTCTTTGTTGGATATGAAGATGTTGTGAATGGATATAGGTTATGCGATCTTTCTTCATGTAATATTATCATTAGTAGATATTTAAAGTTTGATGAATATTATCTTGTAAAATCAGATGTTGAAAAATTTGAACACGAATAAGTATCGGTGAATCAAGAAAAAATTTGGAGGCTAAACCTTTTTCAGAAATTTGAAAGGAAGAAGATACTTTTAAATAAAAATTTGAAGAACATGTAAAGGAAACTATATAAGTTCAAGAACAAATTCGACAACGAGTCACTCAATGAAGGTCTATAATGGAAAGCGGAACACCCAAAATGTATGGACATTTTTCTTCCTCTATTGCATTGATTACTAAAGATGGGAATCCTTCTTGTCATCAAGATGCAATGGATGCCGAAGATAGTGAAAAATGGAAGAAGGATATGGATGAGGAAATGGATGCCTTAGCCAAGAACAAAACCTAGGATCTTGTAGAACTTCCTAATGGGAGAAGTGTTGTTGGATCCAAATGGATCTTCAAATCGAAGAGAAATGTTGATTAATGTACTGAAAGATATAAGGTGAGACTGGTAGAAAGAGGTTATTCTCAGGTAGAAGGTATTGACTTTCACTATATTTTTTCACCAGTTGTAAAACTTATTTCTATTCATATTGTGTTAGCTCTAACTATATTACTTGATCTTGAGTTAGAATAGTCATATGTTAAAACAACTTCTCTTCATGGAGATTTGGAGAAGATATCTATATGAAATAATGAGAAGGTTTTGTATAAGGTCACATCAAAATATTATATTTCAATGTCAGGAAATCATTGTATGGCTTGGGGTAGTCACCCAAGCATTTGTACAAGAACTTTGACTCCATCATGGTGAGCAAGAACTTCACGAGAAATGAGTATGATCATTGTGTGTATTTTTAAATTTTCAACAGAATATTCATTATCTTGTTTTTGTATGTTGACAATATGCTTATTGCAAGAAAAGGCATGGAAAAGATCAACAGCTTAAAGGCTCAATTTTCTAGGGCATTTTCTATAAAGGATATTGGAGTTGCAAAACGTATCGCAGTCATGGAGATAGACAGAGACAAGAAAAATGGAAAGCTCTGGTTATCATAATGGAATTATGTGGAGAAAATACTTGTAAAGTTCTATACGGACAATGTGAAAGCCATCATTGTTCCTTTAGCTTCCCATTTGAAGATTTCTTTGGGTTTGAGTCCTAGAGTTGATGAATAAAAGAAGTATGTGTCTCGTGTACCATATACGAATATGATAGTAAACTTAATTTATGCGATGGTATCTATAAGACCTAACATTTCACATGCAGTTGGAGATATCAATAGGTTCATGGAAAATTCAATAGAAAAACATTAGCGAGTAGTGAAATGGGTACTTCAATATTTAAGAGTCACAAGTGACCATTGTATCATCTTTAATGGTAGTGGAGATTCAGTCTACAGATATGTGTATTTTGATTATGCAGGAGAATTTGACAAAAGGAGATATACTATAGGATATGTCTTTACTCTTGCAAGTGGAGAAATTATTTGGATGTCACAGGTTGAGGAAATAGTTTCCTTTTCCACCGCCAAAGTAGAGTATATAGCGCTTCAAATGCATGTAAAGAGGAAATCATGTTGAAAGTTCTACTTGATGAGCTTGGAAGGATGCAGGAGAAAGTGAATGTATTCTTTGACAGTCAAAGTTCTAGTCGTTTAGCTAAAAATCCAAATTATCACAAAAAGACTAAGAAAATTGATATAAGGTACCATTTTATAAGAGATGTGATTGATGGCAACAAAATAGCTCTCAAGAAGGTCCACACATAAGAAAATTGTGTAGACATGTTCACGAAGCTATTATTGGTAGAGAAGTTGTGATGTTGTTCGACATCTCTTGGCTTGTAGAAAAGATGATGAATAGGCATGGGCAAGGGATTAGGAAATTTTTTTCAAGGTGGAGATTGTAAATAATGAGAACAATTATTTTTAAATGTAATTATCTTAGTAAATTTGTGTTTACCATTTAGACATTTGTGTAATCATAGGGAGTTATGGAATGAGGTTTTGTATATTAAATTGATGATTTCCCAAGAGTCTTGATGTAATGCCTGGAGAGTCATTTTCGACCTTTATAAGTAAGAATTCTAATCCATTTCCACGTGGAGGTTTCCTTAACACACTATAAATGTAGGTAAATGAATTTTTTGTAAGAAAGTCCAATCCCAAAAATTATTCTTTCGGTTCATATTTCTCATAAAAAAATCTATTAAAATAAGCACATATTCCTCTTTATGGTTCTAGTGTTTCTCTTTAGGTATCTAGTGCGTAGGAATCATGTGAATAATATCAAATAAATTATTAGTCTACCTTTCCACACATAATTTCCAAGTGAATTCCTTTTTTAAATAAAATAACATAGCTTCTTTATCTTTTCTCAAGCAAATTTCACATGCATTTTTTTTATGAAAAATATCACTACTTCTTAGATATTTTTTTGTATAGGGTTCATGTGCATGAACATAATAAACATAATAAAAAACACATACATCACTGCAATATTTTACTGCATAGGAACTTTTCAATACTTTGCAAGAAAATTAATTAAAGCAATATACTTTTGTGCTCCAAAATAAGGAGTTCATTTTTAAAGAACATGAGCATGATTAGTTCTACCTTTCTGTGCACATAAACATTTTTTTTTTTCAAGAGATTCACTTATATTTTCTAGTTGTATGACCCATCTTTTAGCATAAACTAAATGTCTTCATGGCCTCTACAATGGAGCCCTAATACAAGACCTGCCACAAGCCCTAATAATTCCAACACTTCATTTCGTTGCATGGATAACAATTATGACTTCATTTTGTAAATGTAGGAAAATAGCACGATCTCTGGAGAGTAGAGAGGCTAAGAGGTCTTTGACCTCTTGGGGTGAAACAAACTCCTCTTTGGTGCACATGACGTATGACAAATGGACATCTACATGATTCAATATCCTCTTCGATATATTATGTATAGGATTCTCCTCCAATTGATTCCTCTTAGCTTATAATCCCTTTTCTCTTCAAAAATCTTCGCAAATATAACTATATATTGAAATTGCAATGCATGTAAGAACAACTTCAATCAAATAGAGACCTTGGTTCTTGTAGAAGTAATAAATAGAGACAAATGCTTCAGATATATTTATCATGGTATAATTAGAACAAAGTTAGTGTCATCCTCGGAAGGGACGGACATCGTCATTGCCAATCCGATTTCATGCTAATCCATGGGGTTTCATGCATGATGTTCAAACTTCAGTATCTTCCCACTTCTTCTCTCCACATCTTGTTATTTCTTCATCTCCCTCTCATGAACGTTAAAATTAGTTTTTGTAACCAATTTCTTGATTCCTAATGGTTTCTTAGCATTCACCATTTTCTCATTCTATCAAATGTAGAACATAGTAATTAGCAATATATTTCCAACATTGAAGGAATATTACATGTGTCTCTCATCATTGTTTTACAAACCATATTAAGAAATTTAATAAAAAAATTATAAAACATATGAAATAAAAAATGCTAAAAAGCATATATATATATATAATGCCGAAGATAGTGAAAAATGGAAAAAGGATATGGATGAGGAAATGGATGCCTTAGCCAAGAACAAAACCTAGGATCTTGTAGAACTTCCTAATGGGAGAAGTGTTGTTGGATCCAAATGGATCTTCAAATTGAAGAGAAATTTTGATTAAAGTATTGAAAGATATAAGGTGAGACTGGTAGAAAGAGGTTATTCTCAGGTAGAAGGTACTGACTTTCACTATATTTTTTCACCAGTTGTAAAACTTATTTCTATTCATATTGTGTTAGCACTGACTATATTACTTGATCTTGAGTTAGAATAGTCAGATGTTAAAACAACTTCTCTTCATGGAGATTTGGAGAAGATATCTATATGAAACAATGAGAAGGTTTTGTATAAGGTCACATCAAAATATTATATTTCAATGTCAGGAAATCATTGTATGGCTTGCGGTAGTCACCCAAGCATTTGTACAAGAACTTTGAATCCATCATGGTGAGCAAGAACTTCACGAAAAATGAGTATGATCATTGTGTGTATTTTTAAATTTTCAATGGAATATTCATTATCTTGGCTTTGTATGTTGACAATATGCTTATTGCAAGAAAAGGCATGGAAGAGATCAACAACTTAAAGGCTCAATTTTCTAGGGCATTTTTCTATAAAGGATATTGGAGTTGCAAAACATATCACAGTCATGGAGATAGACAGAGATAGGAAAAATGGAAAGCTCTGGTTATCATATTGGAATTATGTGGAGAAAATACTCGCAAAGTTCTATATGGACAATGTGAAAGCCATCATTGTTCCTTTAGCTTCCCATTTGAAGATTTCTTTGGGTTTGAGTCCTAGAGTTGATGAATAAAAGAAGTATGTGTCTCGTGTACCATATACGAATATGATAGTAAACTTAATGTATGCGATGGTATCTATAAGACCTAACATTTCACATGCAGTTGGAGCTATCAATAGGTTCATGGAAAATTCAATAGAAAAACATTAGAGAGTAGTGAAATGGGTACTTCAATACTTAAGAGTCACAAGTGACCATTGTATCATCTTTAATGGTAGTGGAGATTCAGTCTACAGATATGTGTATTTTGATTATGTAGGAGAATTTGACAAAAGGAGATATACTATAGGATATGTCTTTACTCTTGCAAGTGGAGAAATTATTTGGATGTCAAAGCTTCAGGAAATAGTTTCCTTTTCCACCGCCGAAGTAGAGTATATAGCACTTCAAATGCATGTAAAGAGGAAATCATGTTGAAAGTTCTACTTGATGAGCTTGGAAGGATGCAGGAGAAAGTGAATGTATTCTTTGACAGTCAAAGTTCTAGTTGTTTAGCTAAAAATCCAAATTATCACAAAAAGACTAAGAACATTGATATAAGGTACCACTTTATAAGAGATGTGATTGATGGCAACAAAATAGCTCTCAAGAAGGTCCACACATAAGAAAATTGTGTAGACATGTTCACGAAGCTATTATTGGTAGAGAAGTTGTGATGTTGTTCGACATCTCTTGGCTTGTAGAAAAGATGATGAATAGGCATGGGAAAGGGATTAGGAAATTTTTTTCAAGGTGGAGATTGTTTTTTTTTTTGTAAACTGGGGTATTTTATTATCTACAGGAAAATATAAGTACAAAACAGAGGATCCTCAATCTGCCCCGAAGGGAAACCAGATCTGTTGGATCCTAGACCTACAGACATCATTAATGATCTCAACTGTTTGAAGTTCAGACTGATAAGAGCATGATATGTTCATTACCAGCTACAGTAAACAACATACACAGAAAGCATGCACAACTAACACGAACCCTACTGCCGCAGGGGAGGCCAGAAGGGGAACTGTGTTAGGCCCCTATACTACTAGTGTCCCTTATTGTTATTAGTACAAACCACTTATTATATTGATGTACCCATGTAGTGTCCATATTGTTACTATTGTGCCCCATAGAAGCCCACTATTATTATTATTGTGCCCTTACATTATTATTGTTATGTCGG
>APFE030540529.1:85100-95569 GCA_000404065.3 Pinus taeda | reverse complement strand
GGGGGGGGGGGGGGGGGGGGGGGGGGGGGGGGGGGATTTTTGTGCAACAACCCCATGTTAAAGTACTCTATTTGGTTTGACTACTACATATACATGATTCCCAAATTTAATTTCCCGATAAGTTCTCTTTTTGTTGACATAAGCCCTTTTTCTACTTTGGCTAGATTTTAAGTTTTCTCGAACTTTCTTCACATTTTACTCCATTTATGCTAGATTTTTTTTCCCTAACATTATTCTATCCTTTGAGCTATTCCAATTGGTAGGTGTCATACACCTTCTCCCATATAACACCTCAAATAGGCTCATTTTTAATGATTCATGATAACTATTTTTATATGTGAATTCAAACAATGTAAATACTCTTCCCATTTGGAGAGTTGTTATATAACATACATTCTTAACATGTCTTCCAACACATCATTTACTCATTCAGTCTTCCCATCTGTTTTTAAATGGTATGTCATACAAAATTGTACTTGGGTTCATAATGTAGTGAAGGGAGACCTCCAAAATGCAGATGTAAATTTTACATCTCTATTTGAAATAACTACCTTAGGTATGCCATGGAAACATAACGCTTCTTTCATGAAATTATCATCTATCTAAACAATTTTCTATGTAAATTGTACTGGGATAAAATGAGTTGTTTTGGTGAGTTTTTATACTACAACAATAATTGAATCATTGTGTCTCTCAGATCTGGGTAGTCATATTATAAATTCGATTGTATTGACTTCCCATTTCCACTCAGGATTGGGTAGTGGATGGAGAAGGCCACAGGATGTTGGGTTTCAACTTTAACTTGCTGACACTCAAATTTTTTTTCCAAATAATCTACAGTGACTCTTCTCATTCCCAACAAAAAGTAATATTTCTTTATTGTTGAGAATAATTTTTGATAGCTGGGGTGGGAAGTAGGGACTTTTTGAATTTTTTCTAGAATCAACACTTTAACTAAAATCTGGTTGGGGACATATGTTCTCCCTTTCAAAGTTAGCAAATGATCCTCATTAATACTATATTCAGAATATTTTCCAGGGCTATTTGTCTGATGAGCTTGCTTCCATAAAAAATTATATTTTGGGTCCTTTTGGGCCACCTATTTAATCTATTCCAAAAAATTAAATTATATTTCATCATATTGAAGTCTGTACACGTAGTGCACCCTCCTACTTAATGCATCTTCTACCACTATTTTATTTTCCCTTTAGATGCTTGCTGTCGAATTCAAATTCCCTAGGAAAAGACTTCCATCTTGCTTGATGGGCATTCATATTAGGCTGTTTTAAAATAATTGGTTAGACTATTATGATCCATCAGCAATAAAATCCTCTTTCCTAATATATAATGTCTCCATACATTTAGTGCATGGACTACAACAATAATTCCAAGTCATAAGAAGACTATTTTTTTTTATTTTCCTTCAACTTCCAAGACTTTAAGCTATCTCCTTCCCATCCTACATTAACAATCCCCTTATCCATTCTTGATAGACATCTGCACTGACTGCAAATTCCTTGTTCGGGTCAACAATCTTTAAGATGAGGGAAATGGTTAATAAATGTTTCAACTATTCAAAAGGTCATGGAAATTATTTTTCAAATTGAAACCCCATCCTTTCTTTTGCAAGGAAGTAGTAGGGTAAGGAATTAGGGAATATCCCTCAATAAAACAATGATACTACCTTTCTAGACCCATGAAAGATCATATTTCTCTTATGTTTTCTATATATACCACCCCGTAGTGGTTTTGATATTTTCAAGGTCGACAACAATACCCTCGACTGAAATGACGTACCCCAAATATTGGGTTTGGCCCCTATAGGAATAATACTTACTAAATTTAGCATATAACTGATGTTCTCTTAAGACTTGTAGCACTATATTTAGATTTTCTTTATGCTCCTCTAGATTTATGTAATAAACCAAAATATCATATATGAATATTAAGGAAAATTAATCCATAAATGGGAAAATGATACCATGCATCAAAGTCATGAATGTTGCTAGCGCATTGGTTATTCCAAGTGGTAATACAACATACTTGTAGTATCCTTAACGCATTCTAACACTAGCTTACAAATGTCTTCTTCCCTTTCTCTAAA
Source organism: Pinus taeda (assembly GCA_000404065.3). NCBI lineage: Eukaryota > Viridiplantae > Streptophyta > Pinopsida > Pinales > Pinaceae > Pinus > Pinus taeda. Next base: position 93,465 of record APFE030540529.1, on the reverse strand, counting down.
TTGATGGTAACCTTATCATAAATAAATATTAGAGAAGACCTTAGTTCCTTTAACTTGATCAAATAAATCGTCAATTCGAAGTAGTGGGTACTTATTTTTTATAGTCAGTTTGTTTAACTACCTATAAGCTATGTGAAGTCTCAAAGTGCCATCCTTTTTCCTTACAAATATCATGAGATCTCCCTAGGGTGATACACTTGGGAATATTGTATCCTATGCCTATCAAATCTTGTAATTTCATATTGAGCTTTGTTAGCTCAGGTATACTCACAGAGTAGGAAGCCTTTAACACTAGGACTACTCCAACAACTAACTCTATTGTGAAATCAATATCCCACTTTGGGGGTTGTCATCGTATCGTCTCAGGAAACACATCAACAAAGTCTTGGATGACTCGTATGTTTCCTAAGGAGGTTATCTTGTCCTTAGTACTCAAATACCCAACCTAGAAAACATATAGCAAACAACACTTCCTAATACATTTTCCTAATTGAGAGGCAGAGACAAGATGTAATTTTATTGGCTTTTTTACTCTCTAGAATTATTTCATAGAGCCATGTTCATAAATGAAACTGATACAGTTCTCTTTACAAGTCACTAAGGAGAAAGTCCCTTCTATCTAGTCCATCTTGATCAGCATGTCATAAGATTCTAGAGGAAATACATTCAAATAAACCTTAATCTTTTTCCTTCCTATTTCAATAGAATAATTTATTACCTTAAAAATCGCTATTCTCTTTTCTCTAGTAGCTAATTGTAACATCCCATGATTTTAAATTTATGAATTTGTAAATGAACATTTTGCAGTAGCTTGGGGCTAAAAACACTTAAACTTGCTTCTAGATATATTAAAATAGACATAGCCTGCTTAAATAATTGACCTTCAAACTCTATAATGGTAGGTTGATAGTCCACCTGATCATGTTCCAAGGGAGCTTTGATCCTTGGTAATCTCCTTGCCACTTCATCGACTGTAGAAGCTTCATGTATGTTGGAACTTATTCTGGTATGTTACGATGGGGAAATTTTTTATAGTAATGTGGTTCGCCATAGCCACAACACTGTAAGGAGGTTTTCGTGATTGACCAGGATCTCGCTTCTTTGCTCCTTCTGCTTTTGTGGGCTTGTTTTGTAATATGATTCTATGTTGATTTTCCCCAAAATGTCTACTCTACTAGCCTTAATATGCAACCTTAAAACTTTCATTGTTTGCATTTTTGTTCTTATGAAACTTTTTCTACCCCTTCTTAATTGGCAAGCTCTTACTACCTTCTCCTTCTTGTCTTGTTTACTGATAGCAAGTTTGAGCCCTCTAAATCACCTCGTACATTGTATTGGGGTTATCAAATTATAATCTATCCTTTATGAATTCATGTATGATACTAGAAAAGCATTGAAACTTAGTCTTTTCCTCACATATATATAACACATATCTTAGCAGTGATGTAAACATAGTCACAAATTCATCCATAGTCAACTATCCCAATTTTTGGTCATGAAACTCTTTGGATTTTTCATCATAAAACAATTTTTTTATATATTTATTTTTAAAATTATTATGGAACTTTCCCCAAGTCACCTCTTGCTCCTCAATCTATTACACTGCCTTCACTTCTTACCACCATAAGGTGGCTTTTCCTTGAACTTGGTAAATAGCCAGTCTAACCTTAAGGTTATTATCGTATTCATAAATTTGAAAGTATTTAGTCATATTAATACTCTAGGCCTCTGGAGCTTCCCCCACTTCCCCATCGAATGTCGGGGGTTTCATGTTTTTAAATTCCCCCTACAATTCAATTTTCTACTTCTTGTTTTTCCTTTGATTAGAAAAAATTCTAGATTCCTCTTTGTTAGCGTCCCTATCTACCTTGGTTCTTTGTGTATGACTTCTTTCTGGAAGACTATCATTCCCCTGTCTAGGTTCATCATCCCTGACTCTATTATCATGGTTGAGTATATAATTACTATGATTTTTCCTATCTTAAGTACTCCTTAGGAATCGTTCTTGGTCCCATATTAATCTTTCATTATCAATTCTCAAACAAGCCATCTCATATTTCAGTTGTTGAACAATTTCCAACATCATAACTGCCCGGTTCATACATGCTTTGCCCAATTCCACCCACATTTTAGGTTACTTCTTTGTGCTTCATATGATACCATATCCCATAGTTGGACTTATTGGGGGTAAACTTATAGCTCCCCTCATCATCCTTTTTCTCAATTCTATTCACATTAGCACACTCGTTATCACCTCAATTTCCCAAACATGTCATACTGTTGAAACCATGGCTCCGATATCAACTGTAACATCCATCATAAGTAAATATCGAAAAAAAATATATTACATAGTAAAAACCAATATCTAATCACTTCCAAATTAAATAAAGGTTTTATTGTAGTGGCTATAACCACCCTCCAAAATTTTACCTATGCTTCATTTTGGATCCTCCCTCCAAAAAAAGCAGTAGATTATCTCACACTAACCTAGGTACTTATTCTTGCATTAACCTTTATATTTTGAATCTTGTCTTGTGTCTTCTTCCTTACTTTACTGTGTAACCCACAAGTTGATCCCTTGACATGGTTTCAACCCAATTCCGGGCTTGCCTTAGCGAGCTATGTAATCCTTAAGGGGAAGTAGCCTTGCTCTAGGGAATTACATAGTCCAAGCTATTAGTGAGCCTCTAGCTCTAGAATTGGACAAAGCTAACTGATAGCTTTCCTTTAGCAGGTAAATTATGCAGGGCCTAAGAGGTAGCCCAAAGCTACCTAGCCCAAAAATTGCGTAGAATATGTTGTGCTCAAAAACTGCTCAGTGCATGAACTAGAGAGTTGCTTGCTGCTTCCCAAAACTACACAATATTTCCAGGAAGTGCATGGAAGTTTCCCCAAAAAGAAAGAAGCTAAGAGGAGAATAATCCTTAGGAAGTATGGATATATTATTAGTTTCCTAAAGGTGACAGACTTCCATCTTTAGAAGTTTCTGCCGTCTGTCGTTGTTGTCCTTGATCTCAAGCATATGTGTCATGAACTCCATTTTCCTCAAATCTATGTAATGGATGCCTCTAGAGTTCACTTATACATTCGATCATCAAGATCTAAATTCCCCACAAGATGAAGGAGCCTTTGAAGCATTGTCATTGCTTTGTGAAGTGAGTTTTTCTTTTATCACCTTTTGCTACTTTTTCTGTTACTTTTGATTGCTTAGCTTGTGAGAGTGTTGTTTCTCTTCTTTTGTTGAACAACCACTAGCATTTAAACATTTTTTAGCTTATAGAAGTGTTGTTCCAGTTTATATATTGCAATTCATAAGTGTCGCATGAGTTTTCCCATTTTCTTCACCAACGGTCACCCTTGCAGCGACTCCCTTGACATGCTTCGCATTCCTTGAGTTTAATCGATTGTTTAACTTGTTTGACATGCATACATCTACACTTAGTCATATCTACACTCATCCTTGCATCATCCTTCGCATATTGTTGTTTTCACACTCCCCATGGACAGATTTAGGCCCCCGCTACCCACATCTCACACTTCACTGCATGTACTACGCAATCTAGGAGATCAAGGCTTCTTCCTTTGCTTCTGGAATGGCATAGAGACTATCCTAGGCTATATCCAACTGTGCGCTAAATAGTTCCACAAGCCAATATCCTAGCTTGTTCACTGACACTACACAATGTGCAATCTCTCCTAGGCCTTGACCCAAAATGAACTGCACATTGCACAAGTCCAATCATCAAGTGTCCACAGTGACTGTTGGGACTGTGCATTGCATAGTTCCCACAATCACTCAATCACCCCTGCTAATAAAAATTATGTAATTCATCTCATCAGATGCCTTGGTTGTTGCTTGATCATGTTGTGAAATTATATTTGTAAGAGCTAATGTTTGCTTCCCATGAGTTTCCTTTCTATCCTACAAGTACCACACTCATGAAGCACTTTTCTCTAGTAGTCATTGTACCATGGCACTAAGAACCATTGAAAGTAGTATTGGGGATGTAGTTTAGAAAGTGCCAATTTACTTGCGAATATATGCAAATTCCCAATTTCTTACAAAAAAGGAATCAACACTAACATGGAAGCAATACCACCAATAGTGGCAGAAGGCAACAATCAAATATAAGATTAGAGAAAGAGGAAATTGTTGACATAATAAAGGGAGAAAACAATTGTAGAGAAAAAAGGCATTCAATCTTCATGCAAGCAACTTTGACACCAAAGGAAAAAGAAAGCTAAGGACATAAAAAACATAGTAGAGGAAGAGAGAATAACATAGGTTGTAGGTAGCAAAATTGAGATTGTAGTAAGCATAACAACAACCGAAGGGAGAGCGGGAGCCGAAAAAGAAAGAATAGGAAAAGAAGTAGAAATCGAAAGAAGAAAAAAGGCAAGGCACAATGACATAGTAAAAAGTGCCAATACAGGTTAATGAACCGAAAAATCTAGTAGCTAAGGAAGAGAGTGACCAGATGCAGGTTTTCTCACTAAAGGTAAGCACAAGAACCAAGTCCAGTTGAGGTCGACACATAAATGGAGGAGCTAAGGTGAGAGGCGAGCATGGATGACTTGAAGTTGAGCACAGAAAACACGAAGACGTAGAAGAACAATGGTCATAATTTCATGGTCTACACGATGATGTACATGCTTTAGGATGAGTTGGACACAGGTCCAAGGATCATATACCAGGAAGCTATGGAGGCAAGACTTCGCTATCGAGAAGAGACAATCAAGCAGTTTGTGGACATCATAGCATAGTACCAAGCTTGGCATCAATACGTGACCAAGAATCATCAAGTGGAGGTTGCCCAGTTGGTCTTGCCCCAAACTTCAGAGTCATAGTGTTGTGTATTTTTAGGCTATCTCTAGCCTATTTTCACTCACATGGGTACATGTGGAAAATGTATATTATTTTGAATATGTTGTATGTGAAAGTGAAAGTGTCATTATTGGAATGTGAATAGTCAATATGTAATGTAAAGAGTTATTTATAAAGAAGTTGAAGATTCATTAGGGTAGTCAAAGAGTCATAAAGGGGAGTTTCAAGGGTCACCCCACACTTTGTTATAAATAAAACATCATAACTCATAGGACAGGCTTTTGGGAGAAAAATGTTTGGCTAGGAATTTGTAAGTGAAGCCTTAGTGAGTATTGTGACAAGCCTTGGCCTCCTCATAGCGTAGAGTGAGTACATCTCTTTGGAGAAGTAGGAAGTGTTGACTATAATGTTCCACTATTAGGGCTAGTGGTTGCCAATGGTGTATGTATGGATGGAACTTTCACTTAACAATATAACTGGGTCAACACATTTTCATGCATATCTTGTTATTATAGTTGGACTATTCTGTATGCTTTAGTAATGTATGTTATTTGACTTACACATTTTTGTATGAACTATTTTGCATCCAATTGTGTGAATCTTGTTGGTGACGTGTTGTTGGATTATCCCGTCATTTTGGTTTGTTGACTGTTCTTCTTTCCATCTTGTGATCTCATTCTGCTCATGTGTTCCTTTCAGGCTGCGTACTATTACAGACTTCTAAGGGGAACACCTCCTTCCCCCTCTATGTGTTAGAATGCCCATGGATCTCACTTGACTCACTACAAGGTCACACATTTACCTTTAACCAAAGCTATGATACTCACCTCTGCACGCTACCACAGTCAAGACACTACATTACTAACCACTGCCTAGACTCCTACTCCAAATAATGTAAGGTCTAGTTTGGACTTCTTACCCAGGAGATCCCGTTAACATGTTGGTGGGTCCAGAACTATCAACATTTTGGGTTCTAGGAGGGATATATGACAAGCTGAGCCCAAAAGTTAGTTTTGTATCTCTTCACATCATTCATGACTTACATTAAAATCTCAACTCTGGCATGTCTTTCTCATGCACATGATTTTGAAGTGTCGAAGGATGTCATCGGTGACTTGTCACGAATCAAATATAATGGTGAATCCATAATAGCCCTGTTAAGACACATAGTTGTCTTCTTAGGCTTTTGTGAGAGGAATGAAGTCCCCACCTATGACATTTGTTGTGGGATATTTCCCACACGTTTGGATGGAACATTCAATAATGGTTTGTCACATTGCCTGTAACCTCTATTCAATATTTTAATCACATGATCAGAGAGTTAGGTAATTCTTTCTATCATTATGATCATAAAGAACTTAATAAAAAAATTATGGAATGATGGAAAGCACCTAATGAATATGTTGTGCAATTTTGGGATCGATTTTGTAATCCCACCTTCCAAATCTCGGAAGATGAAATGGATTGGAAATTTCTCAAAGAAATATTTCAGTATTTTCTTCACCTAAATGAAAATCCATAAGAGTTAGAATCATTTGAAAGCCTCCCATCATACCTCAGTGTTAGAGCTTCCAAATCAAATATGTACAAGGTCAGAGTGACCCTATGTCCTATTGTTACAAAACATCTCTAGCTTTGTAGGATGGGTGTGAGAAGTTGCGAACAAATTTGTTGAGCCATCACCTCCTCCCAACCCACCTGCTCTAGATTTCTATGTAGATTTGGTATACAACCTTGATGGTGGTGACGTCATCTCATTTTATTAGCCTCCTTCCTCTGGTTCCTATGATCCTCTATATTTTACTGTGTTGTGTTCATCCATTCTAGACTCAACATATGATGTTCACAAGGATCAAGTTCTCGACATAGTTGGTGTTGAGCAGCCAATTTGCGCTGTCATTTTTTATGAGTATGTGTGGGAATATGAAGAAGAACCTACGGTGAGGGATGACCTCATTCTGTCTGCACCTCATCCACTTTATCTTGACATCTTTTTTGATCTAGCCATCTCTAATTTTTCTTGTGAAAATTCATTCCTGGATGTTTCTACTTCTGATCATTCGCAGGACACAGAAGATGTCAGTCCATTATTTGTTTGCATAGACAAAAACAATTTCTTTCCGAATGCACCCAATATGTCATATTTTATTTTAGGAAATTCATAGTGTGAAAAAAAATGTTTCTCATCAACCCCTCTATATGATTCGTTAGATCATGAGGATGCCTATGCACATATCGAATTTTCGGATTGTCGTTGTCATGATATCTTTATTCATTCATTTGATATTGGTGTTCATTCACTTACTATTGATCTTTATAAGCCACGAGACGTTCATGTTGTGTCTTGCCATGAATTGGAAACCCCTCAAGCTATCAAGGCACTTCAGCCCGAGCTAATCATTATGATAGGTTCTCACAGTCCTGATGTCAGTTCCACTTCTGATCCGAAATCTGTTCAATCACCATAGTATCCTTATCACTCTCTTGTTTGCACTGAAAATCAATCTAATCTACAATTTTCACATCATCCACCAGAATATCATGATCTTATCTTTAATGTATTAGAGGAGTCATAACTATACATTCATGTTATGAAATGAAATTCCTCCTTTCTGCATGTTTTCTCATTTGTCAAGATCGAAAGAGTGTACACATTTGTCATCTATGCAGAGTGTGATGCTACACCATGACACATCTACATAGTGCCTGTCATGTGCTTTTACTCTTTTCTATTCTATGGACACATTCAAACTCTAAGCATGTTGGTTTTCATTTTTTTTTATCTCTCTTTCTTGTTGGTTTACCTGAATATCTTTCTTGTCAACCATGCCTTCACTTAGATGGTCCAGCCAATGCATTAGTGGTTGCATTGAAAATATCACTTCATGTGAGTAGGCCCATTAACTGTTTATCTTACGAATAGGATTAATGTTTTCTTTCTTGTTTTCCTTTTCTTTCCTATTTTAGCTTTTTCTTAGGGGAGAGATTCCTAATGTTGTGCATGGACCAGTAATTGATATTATACTGGTCCCACCAAACCACCAAAAATTAAGACTTTTGAAACCAATATTTAAACAAAAATAAATAGCATTAAGTATAAATAAGTATTAATTTATGTCCAAAATTTCCCCATACATCGACTAGGCCCACAACTATCCATAAATAGTATCTTACTACTTAAGAGTGCAAACCATATTGACCCAACTAGAAAACAGCTAAAACCATAAATGCTTCCAAAATGGTCTATTCCAGAAGTACAAAGTAGCTATCACTTCAACCCCCACTCATCAGAACTGAAGCTTTGTATCCCAAATAAATATCCCTACCTACACATAATAAAAGGGAATGCATGTCAGCCATAACTGCTGTGATGTTCAACAACTAAACCCCCTATGTTCAATAAATGACACCCAACCCAATAACATTTAAACCCACTTTGTTCAATAAATGACACCCAAACCCAATAACTGCAATAAATGACACCCAACTCACTCTATTTCTCATTAAAATAGATCAAAGCACATGGATCAACAAATAACC
>APFE030540529.1:23900-74356 GCA_000404065.3 Pinus taeda | reverse complement strand
GCCATTGCATCCATGTGCATCCATGTCCACCAATTAAATTCAAGTGCCAAAAACTATAAAAGAAGTCCACCCACTGTTGAAGTTGCATCTTATGCTTTCAAACTATTCAGCAAACTTGAAGACAACATCACAAAATAGTTGCCAATATATCCAGGTTAGTTATATCAATTACAACTCATTCTTCTTACAATTTTGTTTTCATTGTTTTCATTTATCAAAGTTCTTACATGATCTACTCGGCCATAACTGCTAAAAGGATAGCTAGATGGTTTCACAAACAACCATTGAATAAAAGGTAGGTTCTAAATATAGCTATTTAGAAAAGTTAAACCCATTCCTTAAAATAAAAAAAATGAATGCCTTCAACATACATACTTTTTTCAGGTCAATTTTCTAAAACTTTTTATGACTGATAATAAAAATTGGAAACCTTATAACCACACAACTGCTTTTTATAGAGTTTTTGTAGAGTTTCTTATTTCAAACTCTAATTTCTCCATTCAATGAGATAAATGTTTTAAAAACCTATGATCATTTCTCGCGCGTCTTCAGTTAAGTTTTCTTTGTCCAATACAGGAATCTTGATTTACGTGAAAGTCTATCATAATGGGAATGAACAAAATTCTGAATGAAAGCATCACCGAGATCTCTCACAACTTTCAAGCTACTCAGCGTTACTATGATTATGACAGGCATTGCACTCTTCTGCAGCATATGACCATATTTTGTTTGAGTTTCCAAACTAATTACTATGCCTAGAATGGTGGCCATCGATTGCAATGGACAAGTTGCCATATTGAGACATTTTTGGCAATGCCAAATAGCAAAAAAATGGAAAATGATATTTGAAACAAAATATATGTGCACATTTCACTTGCTTATGCCTTAGCTAAAACATTGTGAGTTTTTAGTATTTTTGCAGATGGAAAACATACCAACAAGAAAACTGATGGCAATGGATTGTAAGCCTATGGAATACTACCAACCTTAATTTAAAATAGCAGGTTTTTATTAAAAATGCTAATGAAATGTCAAAATTCTTGATCTATCATACTCTTAAAAAAACAATCACCACATAGATGATGTTACCAAGAGAGTAATTCTAAGCCTAAAGCACATCACAACAGATATAACCTTAAAACAAGAGTAATTCTATGCCTAAAGGCCAGCTAAAAAGCATCAACTATCAAGATACCTTCTACAGCTTGGGTGAGTTTACCAATTGTACAAGAACACTATCTGATACCTTTTACAACTTGGATGAGTTTATCAATTCTAATTAAACACTATCCATCTTGCTAAGCAGCATTGAACACTATGAGAGTGGCATGTAAACTTTCTAATTGAACACTATGAGAGTGGTCTGTAAACTATCTAATTTGAACAGATGGTAGATCTGATGTTCCAGACTCCATACACCACTGAAAGTAGCATTCAATGCCATGTAACTGAGTGGATAGTGTTCACTATCAACTATATACAATAATGCATTAAAATAGACAATATTTGGATCTATTTATAAGTTAGATACTGACAAGTTGAATTTATAGAAACAATGAATTAAATTTAGACAGTACTTTGGGTGCATTTATAACTAGAAACATGCAACTTGGATATATATGGCTGTATGCTAGTTCCTATCCTTACATTAACGAAGAAGTCATGGAAATGCATCCTTATAAGCCCAGCTACTATAAGGGAATTTTGAGCAAAAGACTTGGAAAGTGATTGCTAAATAATGCCTTCAACTGCACTGCAACTTCTATCATAGAATCCTACTTGAAGCCCACGAGCAGATATCCATATAAAAGTTGCTAAATTGATGAAAAGGTAGGCAATTGACTTAATTTCCATGTTGTTAGGAAAAGAAAGCTCCAACAATCTGATCATCAGGTGCTCTAAACTTATACTTATGGATCAGTCACTTAAAATATTGCGGATATAACATGGTAGTTTAAAAGATATTGTTTTGTATAATGTTGAAAGTGACGATAAGTCCATTCCAAGGCTGATCACAGTTGCAATCTGTTCCCAACATAGAATTTATGCCTAGCCTTACTGTGATTATGATAGGCATATCACTCTTCTGGAGCATATGACCATATTTTGTTTGATTTTCCAAACTAATTACTATTCTTATAATGGTGGCCATGGATTGCAATGGAGAAGTTGTCATACTGAGACATTTTTGGCAATGCCAAATAGCAAAAAAATGGAAAATGATATTTGAAACAAAATATATGTGCACATTTCACTTGCTTATGCCTTAGCTAAAACATTGTGAGTTTTTAGTATTTTTGCAGATGGAAAGCATACCAACAAGAAAATTGATGGCAATGGAATGTAAGCCTATGGACTACTACCAACCTTAATTTAAAATAGCAGTTTTTATTAAAAATGTTAATGAAATGTCAAAATTCTTGATCTATCATACTCTTAAAAAAACAATAACCACACAGATGATGTTACCAAGAGAGTAATTCTAAGCCTAAAGCACATCACAACAGATATAACCTTAAAACAATAGTAATTCTATGCCTAAAGGCCAACTAAAAAGCATCAACTATCAAGATACCTTCTACAGCTTGGGTGAGTTTACCAATTGTATAGGAACACTATCTGATACCTTTTATAACTTGGATGAGTTTATCAATTCTAATTAAACACTATCCATATGGCTAAGTAGCATTGAAAACTATGAGAGTGGCATGGAAACTTTCTAATTGAACACTATGAGAGTGGTCTGTAAACTATCTAATTTGAATAGATGGTAGATCTGATGGTCCAGACTCCATACACCACTAACAGCAGCATTCAATACCATGTAACTGAGTGGATAGTGTTCACTATCAACTATATACAATAATGCATTAAAATAGACAATATTTGGATCTATTTATAAGTTAGATATTGACAAGTTGAATTTATAGCAACAATGCATTAAATTTAGACAGTACTTTGGGTGCATTTATCACTAGAAACATGCAACTTGGATATACATGGTTGTATGCTAGTTCCTATCCTTACATTAACGAAGCAGTCATGGAAATGCATCCTTATAAGCCCAGCTACTATAAGGGAATTTTGAGCAAAAGCCTTGGAAACTGATTGCTGAATAATTCCTTCAACTGCACTATAACATCTATCATAGAATCCTACTTGAAGCCCACTAGCAGATATCGATATAAAAGTTGCTAAACTGATGAACACGCAGGCAATTGACTTAATTTCCACGTTGTTAAGAAAAGCAAGCTCCAACAATGTGATCATCAGGTGATCTAAACTTATACTTATGGATCAGTCACATAAAATATCGTGGATATAACATGGTAGTTTAAAAGATATTGTTTTGTATAATGTTGAAAGTGATGATAAGTCCATTCCAAGGCTGATCACAGTTGCAATCTGTTCCCAACATAGAATTTATGCCCAGCCTTACTGTGATTATGACAGGCATATCACTCTTCTGGAGCATATGACCATATTTTGTTTGAGTTTCCAAACTAATTACTATTCTTATAATGGTGGCCGTGGACTGCAATGGAGAAGTTGTCATACAGAGACATTGTTTGCAATGCCAAATAGCAAAAAAATGGAAAATGATATTTGAAACAAAATATATGTGCACATTTCACTTGCTTATGCCTTAGCTAAAACATTGTGAGTTTTTAGTATTTTTGCAGATGGAAAGCATACCAACAAGAAAACTGATGGAAATGGAATGTAAGCCTATGGACTACTACCAATCTTAATTTAAAATAGCAGTTTTTTTATTAAAAATTCTAATGAAATGTCAAAATTCTTGATCTATCATACTCTTAAAAAAAAATCACCACATAGATGATGTTACCAAGAGAGTAATTCTAAGCCTAAAGCACATCACAATAGATATAACCTTAAAACAAGAGCAATTCTATGCCTAAACGACAACTAAAAAGCATCAACTATCAAGATACCTTCTACAGCTTGGGTGAGTTTACGAATTGTACAGGAACACTATCTAATACCTTTTACAACTTGGATGAGTTTGTCAATTCTAATTAAACACTATCCATCTCGTTAAGCAGCATTGAACACTATGAGAGTGGCATGTAAACTTTCTAATTGAACACTATGAGAGTGGTATGTAAACTATCCAATTTGAACAGATGGTAGATTTGATGGCTTAGACTCCATACACCACTGACAGCAACATTCAATGCCATGTAACTGAGTGGATAGTGTTCACTATCAACTATATACAATAATGCATTAAAATAGACAATATTTGGATCTATTTATAATTTAGATACTCACAACTTGAATTTATAGGAACAATGCATTAAATTTAGACAGTACTTTGGGTGCATTTATAACTAGAAACATGCAACTTGGATATACATGGCTGTATGCTAGTTCCTATCCTTACATTAACGAAGCAGTCATGGAAATGCATCCTTATAAGCGCAGCTACTATAAGGGAATTTTGAGCAAAAGCCTTGGAAACTGATTGTTGAATAATGCCTTCAAATGCACTGCAACTTCTATCATAGAATCCTACTTGAAGCCCACTAGCAGATTTCCATATAAAAGTTGCTAAACTGATGAACAGGCAGGCAATTGACTTAATTTCCATGTTGTTAGGAAAAGCAAGCTCCAACAATGTGATCATCAGGTGATCTAAACTTATACTTATGGATCATTCACTTAAAATATTGTGGGTATAACATGGTAGTTTAAAAGATATTGTTTTGTATAATGTTGAAAGTGATGATAAGTCCATTCCAAGGATGATCACAGTTGGAATCTGTTCCCAACATAGAATTTATGCCCAGCCTTACTGTGATTATGACAGGCATATCACTCTTCTCGAGCATATGACCATATTTTGTTTGAGTTTCCAAACTAATTACTATTCTTATAATGGTGGCCATGGACTGCAATGGAGAAGTTGCCATACTGAGACATTTTTGGCAATGCCAAATAGCAAAAAAATGGAAAATGATATTTGAAACAAAATATATGTGCACATTTCACTTTCTTATGGCTTAGCTAAAACATTGTGAGTTTTCTGTATTTTTGCAAATGAAAAGCATACCAACAAGAAAACTGATCGCAATGGAATGTAAGCCTATGGACTGCTACCAACCTTAATTTAAAATAGCAGGTTTTTATTAAAAATGCTAATGAAATGTCAAAATTCTTGATCTATCATACTCTTAAAAAGACAATCACCACACAGATGATCTTACCAAGAGAGTAATTCTAAGCCTAAAGCACATCACAACAGATATAACCTTAAAACAAGAGTAATTCTATGCCTATAGGCCAACTAAAAAGCATTAACTATCAAGATACCTTCTACAGCTTGGGTGAGTTTACCAATTCCACAGGAACACTATTTGATACCTTTTACAACTTTGATGAGTTTATCAATTCTAATTAAAAACTATCCATCTGGCTAAGAAACATTGAACACTATGAGAGTGGTTTGTAAACTTTCTAATTGAACACTATGAGAGTGGTCTGTAAACTATCTAATTTGAATAGATGGTATATCTGATGTTCAAACTCCATACACCACTGATAACATCATTTAATACTGTGTAACTGAGTGAATAGTGTTCACTATCAACTATATACAATAATGCATTAAAATAGACAATATTTGGATCCATTTATAAATTACATACTTAAAACTGGAACTTATAGCAACAATGCATTAAATTTAGACAGTACTTTGGGTGCATTTATAACTAGAAACATGCAACTTGGATATACATGGTTGTATGCTAGTTCCTATCCTTACGTTAACAAAGCAGTCATGGAAATGCATCCTTATAAGCCCAACTGCGATAAGGGAATTCTGAGAAAAAGCCTTGGAAACTGATTGCTAAATAATGCCTTCAACTACATTGCAACTTCTATCATAGAATCCTGCTTGAAGCCCATTAGCAGATATCCATATAAAAGTTGCTAAACTGATGAACAGGTAGGCAATTGAGAGACTACGAAGTAATTTGCAATGAGAGACTATGAAGTAATGCAATTCGATTTCTTGTAACATACATGTTGATAATTTCCTGTAATAAAGCAGAAGTATTTTTGCCTTGTATGAAAGCATAATTTACAAATATTCTAATGTCTAAATGCATGGAATAATTTTACAGGTTGTTGCATCTATGGCAGAAGGAAGTTATATCGCACGTACAAGGAGAAGTGGTAGGAGAGTGAAAAGGGGTATGCAGCTGCGATGCACATCGTCTGATGAGGACATGACAACTGATGTCAATGCCAACAATGCACCAAGGAACATTGTTGAGGATGACCATGTGACGGTAGCTGATGTTAACACACCATCAGCCACAGAACCACCATCAACAATAGTCCATTAGGAAAGTTCAACTAAAAAGATCAGTGCTATAAGAGGATGGACAAAAGAACAAATGTTAGTTGCAATTGACAACATAGAGTTTAATGGATACTCAATTCATCCATATGCAAATAAACATGGTATTCCTCCCTCATCAATACATTATTAGATAAATGGACTGTCTCATACAAAACTTAGAGGGCCTCTTATAGTTATGACTGAGGAGGACGAGGCCAAGGTGGTTGAGTGGTGTAAAGAGATGGCCCAATTGGGACATGGGCTAGAGTTGATACAACTCAAATCAACAGTTGCTCAAATCTGTCGAGGACAAACCCATTCAAAGATGGGTTTCCTGGTAAATCATGGTGGTTTGGGTTTAAAAAAATTCATCCAAAACTTGTATTGCGTACTGCTGAGGGCCTTGAGAGAGAGAGAGAGCATTAAATTTGCACCCTGCAGTTGTGCAAAAGTTCTATGACACACTTTCTAGTCCTTACGATAAGCATTCTTATGGAGCAAACCATATATGGAACTGTGATGAAACATGTTTACAGGTAGGGAGGAATTGTGGCATGTAGGTAATTATCAAGAGAGGGAGCTAAAATGTGCCAAACATTTTGCCTAAGAGCAAGGAGTGGATAACTATTTTATGTTGTGTCAATGCAATTGGTACTTCAATCCCAGGATTTTATCTATTCAAAGGTAAAAATCAACTGAAAATCTATATACATAACTGTGAACCAAGTGCACGCATGGCTGCACATCCCCATGCATGGATGACTAAAGAACTATTTCTAAGTTGGATTTTTCACTTTGCTACATCAGTACCAGGTGGCGTCTCGCCTAATAACAGACACCTATTATTACTAGATGGCCATGGGAGCCACATGGCTGTACAAACAATTGAGGAAGCAAACAATTTAGGCATCGACCTATTGACATTGCCCGCTCATACCACTCACAGACTGCAACCCCTAGATGTTAGTGTGTTTGGCCCTTTCGAGAACTATTTCAGGTCGGAGCGCGTTGCATGGATGGCAAAGAATCTAGGGGTTGAGGTGAAAAGGTTCGAGCTAGAAGAGCTTGCAACTAAACCTTTTAAAAGGGCTTTGACACCATCAAATATCAAGGTTGGCTTTAGGAGGACATGAATCTGGCCACTGAACTATGATGCTCTTATGCATGATACTGGTTGTAGCCAAGTGTTTCATATGGATGGTCAGGAAGAAGGGAATGCCCAAACAGGTGTTGAAGTGCAAGAAGTAGATGACCAAGATGATGTTGTTGCAGCTGGTAATATAATTTCCCTATCTCAAGGACACTTATATGCTGAAGATGATGAAACTGTATGTGAAACACAATATAACCATGAACAAATTCGCAGTAACATGGAGATCGTTCCACCAACTCAAGAACATGAAACTCCTGTTGCTGATATTGTTAATGACATTGTTGAACATGCAGTTGAAAATGACCAATTGACATTGCCAAGCCAAGTAACCCCACCTTCATGCCTAGCATAAGCAATGATCAATATGAATGTGCATAGTGTCTCAGCAACCAATGAAGAAAGCATGAACATGCCCTCACAACCAGCAGAATTGAACAGTGAAATTATTCATTTTTTTGTGGACAATGGATTAATGGAAGAAGATGAAGGACATAAAGAGACATCAAATGAAGATAATGATATAGTTCAAGCAGTTCCAATAGATACTGAAAGGGAAGTACCAAGCAATGACATGCAGGTGGGAGGGGTGGAGAAGACACTTGGCCAGTTCCTAAAGCTACCAGTAGAGAGAGTATCAATGAAAAAAAGCAAGGTGCACCGGGTAGTATTCGTCTGGGCCGAAGCTCACAATTACTCACCTCACAGGGCTCTATAAACCTGTTAGTTGAGTCTGAAAAAAGAAATTTGAAATGCAAGAATTAAAATAGAAAAAGAAGGATCTAGTCAAGGAGAAGAAGGCAACAAGGATTGTTACAGCACAACGTCGAGTAGATGAAAGGATTGAAAGAGATAAAGCAAGGCAAGTTAAGGACCAACAAAAACAAATGGCAAGACAAGAAAAGGAAAAACGAAAGGCACAACAAATGCTTGAAAAGGAACAAGGGATGATCAATGATACAAGAATAGCTGATGAAACCAGGATTATTTCAAACTTATTGGACTCCATTGTAGATAATACACCATTATTCCAAGATCTCATAAACATTCAAGTGCTTCACTATCAAACTGAGGGTTTTCCCACTTGCCTTGTTCCTACCAGAGTTGGTGTCAATTCTCTGTATGCTCATTACACACCTCCACTTAATGCAGGCAGTCAGCAGTGCAAATGTGAGGTATGGGTACTCAATACCTCCATGGTTGGAAGCTGCAAATTGGAATCAATCATATGCCAGCAATCAACCATTTCCTAATCAACCCTTGACTGGTAGGCCAACCTACCTAGCTCAAGAAGGTAAGTCGGGGAGCTTTGGCACTCAAGATTCTTAGGGCCATAAAGAATAGGGGTGTCATATGTTTTTGGTTCTAACCACATTATGATGTGGATTTTGGAGGGATTGTATCTTTTTCTTGTCACAAAAACATTTTGTCTTACAACCTAGGTTGTTTTATTTCATAATGTGTGCAACATTGTAGCCAAAATCAATTTTAGAAGGAAAATCTATAGTCTATTATAATGTAGAAATCTTATAAGATTCTCAGGGTCATAAAGAATAGAGTTTAAGAATTCTCAATGAATTATGCATACTTTCAGGATATGCAATGTATCGTTAAATTCACTAAACCTCTGATCTTTTGAATGTCCTGCATGAAATTACCAAATTGATGAAATTAAATGAATCGGTCATGAGAACTAAGGTATATATTATATACATTGTATAAAACAACTTTTCAATTTGACTAGACTTTGTGACAAATGCTCTTTTTATTAACAAATCTATATTGAAATCTTCCACAAATAAGCAAATGTCAAGAAATGGATCTTTCACTATCTTAGGATAGAAGATAGTTAGAAATTTAAAGGTGAGATAACATTCCATTTATTTTTATTTGCCATCTCTATATGATAAGATTTCTGTATCTCTTCCTTGCAAGGTATAAATGCTGATAGCATAATGAAAAGTTTTGGAATTCTACCATATTCTCTACTATCTTGTTTGATTTGAGTAGAATCCATTTGTTCCTTTGTGTCACTTGTCTTATTGTAGATTTTATTTTCGATAAAAAGCACTACTTCTGCAAAGGGAAAGCATCTTAGAGAAAAGGCGTTTGTTTTCATTCTGTACCCTTTATGCACATCTCTTTTCCTTTTAGTGATAAACACCCTCACTTGTTTTTCCTTGTGTATATCCATTGGCAAAAGCTGTTCAGGTGGATTTCTATCGAATACATTGCCTATATAAATGTATAAATTGGACTTGCAGGTCTGCACATGAGGAACAACCTTTTTATTTTTTTGCTAACTGGACAAAGAGGCCTAGACATAGGAATTGCAGGGAGAGCAATAACATAAATTTAATAGGCAAGGAGGAATTTCT
Source organism: Pinus taeda (assembly GCA_000404065.3). Taxonomy (NCBI): domain Eukaryota; kingdom Viridiplantae; phylum Streptophyta; class Pinopsida; order Pinales; family Pinaceae; genus Pinus; species Pinus taeda. Next base: position 64,458 of record APFE030540529.1, on the reverse strand, counting down.
AGTCCTCTTATGTATCAATCAAGTTTTTTTTGGATCTATCTCTAATCTTATGTCTGCAACCAACATATAATTGATATCCTAAGGAAGGTTGAAGTTGCTAGAAGCATCTTGTGAGTATCGATCTATCTGAGGAGGTTTCATCCAGCATAGTCTTGAACTTTCTAAGGAAGGTCAAATACATATAGAAGTCAGAGGTTTATGCATTGTGCAGAAGTAGCAAAGGACTGAGATTTGACTAGAGGGCTAGAGATCTTGATTCGTTGTTGTTCAGTGATAAGTTTAGACATATTTGTGCATAAATATTCAATCCCTAACCCGAAGCTACACAAAGATAGTGAGATACATACTACTAAAGAAACATATTATGTATTTATCTTTTGTCAAGGAGTTTATGGTTTTATATTTTCAATTTGGGTATTGTTGAGCTCCAATTTTGATGAGGGGAACCATGTTTATAGGCCTACCTAATTTCACCAAAAACATGGGATCATAAAACGATAACGAAAAACCCTGGCTCATATTTGAGGATTAGGGCTTATATTAGTATGAAGTTAACCATTATCTCAATTTGACAGAAAAACCCTAGCTCATCTTCAAAGGTTAGAGCTTATATTAGTATGAAGTTAACCATTTATCTCAATTTGACACCAAAACCTTAACAACATAGGGAAAATTTTCTATATTTGCCAAGCGATGATCTATACCCTAATGCCCCTTTCCATATAAACTATTTTGGCACCAAAACCTTCACAGTGTACATTAACAAAAAATTATGCTATATTTACAAGGGAGTGATCTAAACCGAAATGACCTTTTCTATTTGGAGCTTGTGAATCACAAGAAGCATACAGGGATTCCAAAATTCTTCAAATCCATAGAATAGAGAAACAAAGAACACAGTTAGAAACAGAAACCTTATACATAGAGATATGTCGCCATCGACAGTTGAAGGTTCAAAGGTTTTAATGAAAACCAAAGAAAGAAAAAAACCCTCATTTAAATCTAAATTCAGAGACCAAGAGACCAAAGAAAGAACAAAATGAGTTAAATACACTAAACCCTAAACCCCTAACCTGCAAAACCCTAAGCGCTCAAAACCTGCCATGCAAAGTTAACAAAAATTCCAATAAGGTGTTTTGTGTTGAAAAACACATAGAAATAGCTGGTAGGATTAAAATCCTACTAGATAGAGGCCATGGATGGTCGCCAGACCTTCTCTGGAGCTCGCCACACCTTCGCCAGACCTTCTCCGGAGCTCGCCACACCTGCATCAAGTTGGAAATAAGCCATTATACAATAGAAAAAACCAGAAAAACCAACAAAAAACATCAAAACCTACAATTACCTATTAAAAAAAACTTCAACCTTGAACTCACTAAAACTACAACTGGCTCCTCCCCAAACAACAAAAACTGTGAATTAAACCACCACGAAAGAAAGCCTAAACCATCGACGCTCCAGGATGACCAACAAATCCAGGTGGAAAACCACAACAAAGCCAGAAACCCTGTTCCAACCATGGACACGTAACCTCGAACAATGGTGGACATTAGCTCTTAGTTAGCGAACGAAGCGCACAGGTTCTGGGGCCGTCCCACGCCATCTTTGGCGGAGGGCTTCGTGCAACAACAAGACCTGAATGGAAAAACAAATGGACAAATGAACATCGTACAAATGACGCATAATGAATCCTCAACACGGCGCAGAAAAGGTGTTTTAAGGTGATGACATGACGCCCAACATGTGGACCTCCACGGTAGGCAGGTGTCGTACTAACATCACGCGGGTTCATGTGGCAGTAGGCGACGTGGCAGGGAGGGTACACAGGTAATGGCATCCCTCCCCTACATGTTTTTCTTTCATTTTACTGCTTTCCTTTTCTTGTTTTTTAGTTTATAAACCTGTAGGATTAATTTCCCATGAAACCGTGTTTGGCTTCTAGAGACAAGTTGGGCAGAAAACAAGAGGGCTTGTAAACATATCAAAATTTGGTTATTTTCTATTCCCTCTCCTTATGTAGATATTGTGTTTCTTCCAGTTCATGATACCCTGATGGAAAATACATTCCGTTCAGAGTGAGTCTTGGTAAAGTCACGAAGCTTACCCTTTTAACTAGTACTGCCTACTCTAGTTGGTTTTATATTTTCGGCCAACCCTTGTCAAATCAGTTAACTAGAGTAAGGTGAGGGGGAAAGGCTTAACAAGTATGTCAAAGGTATATATGACATCCTTCTTTGAAGGGACAACCTCTTATTCTCTAAATAAGTTGGGATCCCTCTTCCGCTTCATGAAATAAATAAGTGCCTATGCATATTTATTTGAAAAATGGAAAGTAAAAAATAAAATAAAGGTTAAATAAGAGAAAGGATTCCTACACAAAGAGGTGACGGAAGTAACTCCATCAGGGTATAGTCTAGACTCACTAGTAGCAGAGTGATGCTTGTGTTCCTGAAGCAACTCCATGAGGATACTACTGAGGCCTACTAGTAGGGGAGAAACAATAGAGATGAAACTTAAACTCTAACATTGTATATTTATTATGCATCAATATACCCCTCATCCCCGATTGAAACAACTTAGTTGACATGGATTGGTATGTGTGTTGGTTGATCAAGAAAATGGTAGGGTATACAACTTTAACTCAAGCTAGTGAAGAAGCCATGATTATCGAAGAATCGAACAGTACTTACAGAAGAGTTAGACTCACTTTGCGTGAGACAAAGTCCATACATAGAGCTGGAGTTCTACTAGTGTGTCGTCAATGTTGAAGTGGCTACAACCACCCTCCAAAAGTTTACCTATGCTTCGTTTTGGAGCCTCTCTCCTAAAAGCACGACAACTTATATCACACTGACCCGGGTACTTGTTCTTTGATTTAAATTTATATTTTGCATCATGGATTATGTTTTGTACCTTTTTTTATTGTCTAATCCACAAGCCAATCTCTTGACTTGTTTTCAACCTAGTTCCAGTATTGCCTTAATGAACTACAGAATTCTTAAGGGCAACCAGCCTTCCTCTCAGGAATTATAGAGTGCAAGCTAACACTGAGCCTTCAACTCTAGAATTACGTAGAGCCAACTGATAGCCTCCCTTCAGCTGGGAAATTATGTAGAGCTTGAGAGGTAGCTCATACCCACTCAACCTAGAAATTGCAGAGAACCTACTGTGCTAAAAAACTACTCAATGCATGAATGAGAGAGTTCCTCGGTCAATCCGAGAAGTACATAATATTTCCAAGTAGTGCATGGAAATTTTCCCAAAAAGAAAGAAGATAATAGGAAAATCATCCCTATGAAGTAGGGATCTATTATTAGTTTCCCAAATGTGACACATTGCCTTCTTTGGAAGTTTCTTCCAAGTTTCCTTGTTGTCCTTGATCTCAAGCATACAAATCATGAACTCCATTTTGCTCAAATCTATGTAATGTAGTGTCTAGAGCTAACTTATACATTCAATCATGATGCTCTAGCTTCCCTAGGAGATCAAGGAGCCTTCAGAGCATTGTCATCACTTTTTAGGGTGAGTTTCACTTTTATCTTCTTTTGTTGTCTACTCTGTCGCTTTTGTTTGTTTAACTTGTGGGAGTGTTGTTTCACTCATTTTGTTGAATGACTGCTTTTTTTCTTAATTTGATTTAGCTTTTGCAAGTGTTGTTTCAAGTTATAGATTTACTTTCTCAAGTGTCACTTGAGTTTTCCCATTCTCTGTACCATTGGTCACCGTTGTGGCAACTCCCTTTAAATGCTTTGTGTTCCTTCAGTTTAATAGATTGTTGCACTTGTTTCACATGTATACATACACACTTAGTAATATCTGCACTCATCCTTACATCGTCCATTAAATATTCTTTTTTGCACACTCCACATGGCCAAATCTAGGCTCCCCCTTCCTGAACCTCACACTTTACTTGGTGCACTATGAAATATGGGAGCTCAAGACCTATGCCTTGGCTTGTAGAATTGTAGAGAGCCTATCTTAGGCTAGCTCTAAATGTGCATTGTGTAGTTCTAAGAGATAGTCTCCCAGCTTGGTCTTCGAGACTACGCAATCCACAGTCTCTCCTAGGCCCTCACCCAAACTAAACTGTGCATTGTGCAGTTCCAGTCATCAATCCTCCACACTAACTGTTGGGACTACATAGTGCACAATTGTCATAGTTATTCAGTCACCCCCTGTCAGTGAAAATTACGCAATTCCTATCATCAAATTCCTTATTTGATGCTTGATCATGCAGTGAAGTTAGATTTGTAAGAGCTAATGTTTTCCTTGCACGAGTGTCCTTTTTGTCCCACAACTACCACACTCATGAAGGACTTTTCTCCACCAGTCATTGTACCATGGAAATAAACGGAGCTGCTTCATGAGAGACCACAGAAAGAACTACTGGGGAAGTAGTTGAGAAAGTGCCCATTTACTTTCCAATATATGCATATTCCCAAGTGTTTACAGAAATGGAATCAACACTAACATGGCAGCAAGATGAACGTCACTCGAAAAAGGTAGAAATCTAGTAGAAGATCAGGGAAAAAGTAAATTGCTGACATAATAAAGGGAGAACAAAGCTACAAATAGAGGGAACATTCAATATTCATGCAAGAAGATTTGAAAACATAAGGAAAAGGAAGCAGAGGACACAGATAGCAGAGCAAAGGAAGAAAGAAGAGAAAATCTTACAGGTAGCAGAACTTTGATCACAACAAGAAGAACAAGAACCAAAGGAAGAAGGGGAGCCGAGAAGGAAAGAACAGGAAAAAAAGCAAAAACAGGAAGAAGAACAAAGGCAAAGTGAAATGACATAGAAAACAATTCCAATAAAGGTTGATGAGCTAGAAAATTTAGTAGTTGAGGAAGAGATTGAACAGATGCAGTTTCCCTCAGCAAATCTAAGCACAAGAACGAAGTCCAGTTAGTGGTTGGTAGGTACATGGAGTATCTAAGGTGAGAGGCCACCAGTGATGACTTGAAGCTGAGTATACCAAACATGCAAAAACACACTGTTGGTCTTATCATGGTCTACATGATGTTGTATATGCTTCACGACGAGTTGGGAACAAGTCCCAAGACCATATACCCAAAATCCATGGAGGAAAGAGTCCACTATCAGGAAGACACGATCAATCAGTTTGGGGACATCATAACATTGTACCAAGCTTGGCATCATTACGTGACAAAGAATGATCAACTGGAGGCTGCCGAGTTTGTATTTCTCGAAACTTCAGAGACGTAGTGTTGTGTCTTGTGAGGCTGCCTCTAGCATATTTTTTCTCACATAGGTACATGTGGAAATGTATATTATTTTTAAATATGTTATAAGTGAAATTCCAACTGCCATTAGTGGAATGTGAATAGTCATAATATAATGTAAAGAGTTATTTGTAACTAATTTGAAGAATCATGGAGGTAGTCGAAGTGTGACAAAGGGGAATGTCAAGGTTCACCCCACCCTTTGTTATAAATATAACCTCATAACTCATAGAACACGCTTTTGGGAGCCAAGATTTTGGCTAGGCATTTCTTAGAGAAGGCTTGCAGAGTATTATGATGAGTCTTGGCTTCTCCATACGGTAGAGCGAGTCAAGGAAAATTTTAAGGACAGAAATTTATCTTAAAGTTTAGAAACCTTGGCGAATCCCACCAATCCATAATATGAAATCTATAAAATGTTTGGAGATATTTTTGTAAAAATATTCAAATTTATAATATTTTTATATAGTCTATATATAATTTTTTTGGTGATTTTTAGGGTAAAATAATTTCATTGAATAAAATTTGGGCAAATTATTTTTATAAAAAAATGGAAATTAACGAATCTTTTATTTGGAAAACGTATATGAAATTAGCCCATTGGCAAATATTAGCCACTAAAATTTTACCTAGAGCAAGTACATATCTTTCGAGGAGCAGGTGGTGTTAACTGTAATGTTCCACTATTGGGGCTAGTGGTTGTCAATTGTGTATGTGTGGATGGAACTTTCACTTAGTAATATAACCGAGCCAACATGTTTTCATGCATATGTTGTTATTGTACTTGGATTATTCTGGTTGCTTTAGCAATGTATGTTATTTAACTTATGCATTTGTGTATGAACTATTTTGTATGCAATTGTGTGAATCTTGTTGGAGACATTTTGTTGCATTAACCTGTAACTTTAGTTTTTGGACTATTCTTCTTTCCATCTTGTGATGTCATTCTTCTCATGAGTTCCTTTCACGCTACGTACTATTACAGGCTTCTAAGGGGTACACTTCCTTTCCCCCTCTATGTGTTATAACCCCCATGCATCTCACTTGACTCGCTAAAAGGTCACACACTTGCTTCTAACAAAATTTATCATACTTACCTCTACGAAGTACCACAGTCAACGCACTACATTACTACCCATTGTTGGGAATCCTTCTGCAAACTATTTGAGTTCTAGTTGGGACTTCTTACTGGCGAGATCCCATTAACATGTTGGTGGTTCCAACATCATCAACAAGTTCCATTAGTGAAATTTTTAGGTATAAAATGGGCCTCCTAAGGAAATTATAAAATAATAGTGGAAATGATAAAATAATATTAGATTACATCATCAATTTTTAGAGGTAAAATAGAAAATACAAATATTTCAACTCATATTTTCAACTTATATCCCTATGGGTTACTCAAATTTCAAGCTAAAAAATGTGTTGGATGAGAAAAATAATTCTTCATCTAAGGAGTACCCATGTTACATACTTTCGATGAACCTTACTACACGAAATTTGAGAAATACATGAAAAACATGATTACAATCATGTTTTTTCATGTAGCAGGGTCCATTGAAAGTATGCAACATGGGTACTCCTTGGATGAGGAATTAAATTTTGCATCTAGTTACTCCCGCTCCAAATTTGAGTAAAACCTTAGGGAGATAAGTTGAAAATACGAGTTGAAAAAGTAGTTTTAGCATTTTATTACTTTATAATCCTTTTACTTTTTTACTCCAAAAATGGTGAATCATCCCCCATGGTTGACATCATCATCTTGAATCATATTGGTTCTTACAAAGTTTATTCTAGTTATACGTTTTACTTAGGGGCACCATTTTAGACCTCAAAAATCCCCTAACGTAAGGTCTCTCCACAAGCATATAAAATGATATGTCCTAGTTGTTCACAAAATATTATGGCTTCACATGTTTTATATATTCGGGTGCTCATATTATTAACTCATTTATTGTGCCTTCAATGTTCATCAATGTTAGATTTACATCTATACCGCAAATCTTGGTTTCATAACTTAATGATTTTAGGGGTCATTTAGTTTTATTGGGTGTGGTGCTAATTTTAAGCTGCATTCACCCTCAAGTTATCCCGAACCCCAAGGTTTGTCTATCTGGAAAGTAATCAACTCTTGATCAGCTAGGTTTCAATCTGACGGCTGAGGAATTTTTTCCTCAATTAAGGTGAAACCGTCCAATTTTACCCTTCACGGTTTCAGTCATTTGCATCTCACTGACCCCAGTGGGATACCTCTACAATGTTTCTATCTAAACGTCATTCTTTACCCAGCTCATCCTTAGGTGAGTTACAATGACTTGATTTTAATTGTTTTCTTTTGTTTCTTTGTGGTTTGTAGCAGCACTGTGTTCTATACGTTTGGTGACATTATATTTTTTTCCTGAATGAGGGATCAGTTAACCGGTATGCCCTAGGTCACAGGATTGGTAGCATCTACCATTGCTCACAGGTAATAGTTTTCACCACTTTCCACTACATTTCTTTCACTATGGTGTTAGGGATAATGGTATGGTTTCTAACCCTTCTAAGCTGGTCGAAGACTCAAATTTCCCATTTTCTGGTAAGAGAGTATCAGGTACGAATTGAAGGGTTCGGTTTCTGCACTAATATTCTTATCCATTTTATGAACTCTAATATGGGCCGGCCTAACCCCGACTATGTTTGTTTCCTAATTTCCATACAGGTAGATTCACCTCTTTTCTTTTTCGCATGGTTGTTCTGAATATGGCCTTACCCAATTTTTTTACTTCAACGGGGCATATCTCGAATCTCTATTCTTATCTAGAGCATCCTTTGTATAGAAAGGTTGCAAGTTTATCTTCCTGTGCTGAAAGAGTTCATTTTGAATTTATTTTTACCTATGCTAGGGTTCTTATGGGTTCTTTTGGGTGTAGCATGTAAGGTTCAAGGTTAGTTCATCTTAATGTTTTGTATTGTGATTCATATGCTACATTGATTTCCTACCATACATTTTCAAAGTTGACCAATTGTTTGTATTTTGTGACAATGGTCACTCGGCTATGACACTAATAATGATATTTATTGTAATATTTTATACCCCTTAACTTCTCATGGTTTTGTTGTTAATACAATATTTATGGTATGTAAATAATTTTATATCTTTGTTGGAATTTTCAAGATTTACTTCAATGTTTAATTGAACTTTGATATTGGTCTTCATATTTTTCTTCTTTATGTATTTTATGCAATTCTTTATATGCAATCCTTTATGAGTTATTTTTCAGAGTTCAAAGTAATGTTTTTAATTTAGTCTATAATCATGATTGGATTAGTTACAAAGGTTTCATCTATTTATTTTTCATGTAGTAAGTATGTATTGTGGTTACACACAATTACAAGGTTCTATATTTATTATTTCTACTTGTCTAGTTGGGACTACACCGAGGTGGCTGGTTACATCCAACCAGGCTAGGGTGCTAAGCTGACCATGACCAAGGTTCTTTGTTTTCTCATTATGTTCCAAATGGAAATAAAAACCTTTTCCTTTTATTGGTTGCATTGATTCCTATTTCTACTTCATTGAGAGAATCATATGTCCTAAAAGGTTATCAAACAATTCCTTTAGGAATCTATTTTACAATACTTCGAGTTTGAAGAAAGGAAATAGTACTCACAGTTTTCTTTTCCCATGGCATATTTGTAAATAAATTTACTAAAATAACCATGTATATAATGTCAGAGATTAGTTTTTTTTTTTAAGAAGCAAAAGCGATACATTTACCAACACAAACGTGGATCCATATCATTCACTTTATTTATCCAAAACAAGAATACTAATCACTAACACATTTTCAGCATTCAAGCAAGTACTATAATACTTATCCATGAAATCCAGTGGAATGACAAGAAAGTACTATAATACTTATCCATAATTGTAGGTTATCTAGGAATCGAGTAGAATGACCACAACAACAACAATTGCATTGTCTTCTCTCCCTCGTGCTTCTTTAGTACTAGAAAAACTATTTATTATTCACCGAGTAGGGTAGTTTATAGGAAACCGAACCCCCAAGGTCCAACCCAAAACTCATATAATCATAGAAAATATGAGTCTTCCATTGGCCCTCTGTCCAGCTTATGAATACCTCATTGGCAGTATCTTGCCTCACCCCACAATGTTATGTGTAGGTTCTCAGTTCCCTCTCTCTTATTCCTAGATGCCTTCAACCTTCTCTCTTTCCTTCCTTGGCTTTGGGAGCCTTCTCTCTTGCCCTCCTTGGCTTTGTCAACCTTATCCCTTGCCTTCCTTGGCTATAATATTTTATCTAAAAAGAGGGAAATGTAACTAACTTCTAACTTTTTGCTAAAACATTTTTCACTCACATTCTTTCGAGTAAATTCCAAGATTCCTTTATATTTTACCTTGTCCTAAGATAAAATAAAAATCAAATTTAATGATCAAAATTCCCATTAGGATTTCTAGGTAACTCACTTCTAACTTTCTGATAAAACAATTTTCACTGACGTTCTTTTGAGTGAATTCCAAGATTCCTTTAGATTTAACCTTGTCCTATGATAAAATAAAAAACAAATTTAAAGACCAAAATTCCCATTAGGATTTTTACTTATCCTATATGTTCTTAAATATTCAAGTAATAAAAATAAATACGAGTAACTTAATAGATATTTACAATGATGGAGGATGTTACAATATATCTATATATACTCACTATGTTTGCATCTTATATATCATGGGTTTTTGCTTCCTTAGCTTCTAAAAAATATTTAACTAAAATTCTATATGTTTCAAAGGAAAAACATACTTTGTAATAAATTTTAAATAAATCATTTAAAATTGAATATTTTAAAGAAAATAAATTATTACTTTCTAATACATTTTAAAATATATCATTTAAAATATGAATATTTTACTTTGTATGAGTGTTTAATATCTAAAAGATTAATAGACTTACAATTTTAATTAAAATTCTCAAAATAAACATTACAATTTTTAAAAGAATTAAGTTATATACACACACAATTGAAGTCCCCATAACCACTTGAGGGTTGAGGATGGGCCTTGTTAGGAGGACAACCCAGGATAAAACCTAATGAGGGTAGGTTGTGTCATGTGCTAGAGGGAGGAGACATGCTAAAAAAATCCAATCAGCTTAGGGTTGGTGTGGCCTAAACTAGGTGTGATCCCATGTGGATTTGAGAAATTAGATGCCCTTAGGACACGACTCCTCAAGCCATAGGTCATGCCTAGAAGATCACTGAGAACTTGACAAACAAATATATATAGTAAATATTATATATATTATATATATATATATATATATAATATATAATATATATATATATATATATATATATCCTTGCAAAGTAATAGATTAAATTTTAGATCATGTTTGTTTCTATTCTATGATTTTGAAAACCATGCATCATTGTAATCATGTTATATCCTTGAACCAAGCCTTCCTTCGAACCCAAATATTGTAATTAACATTGAATTTTATTTCAAAGTGGGAAATGCCAAAAAAAATAAGATTTTGAATTCATGTTTACATTTTTCATTATAAAATAATAGAACTTGCAAATGTAAAGAAAGGGAGAAACATTTTTCTATGTTTTTTAATCCTATATTTGATCATATTTTTATGTTTGTAGCTTACCTTATACAAAATATTTAACCCAAACTCTATATGTTTCACGGAGAAAACATCTTAATTTGTAATAAATGTTAAAATATATTGTTTAAAGTACCAATATTTTACTTTGTGATGATTATGATGATGGTGGTTAATGCCCACTAAGACCAAATTGGTCTATCAGACCTATAATTTTCTTAGTTCTTAATTGTCTAGCTTCTCGTCTTTCTTGGCGAGATCGGTGCTGTGGCTTTCTTTGTTTTCTCTACAGTCTTCCAATTTCCTTTATCTTGCATCTCCTTCATCTCTTCTGGTTCTTGGGACATTGGTGTCTTAGCTTCTTGATCTGTTGTGTTTGTCCTTTTGAAGATAGTTAGAGAAGAAGTTTGGTATGAGTGATCTGATTTACTATTAAATGAAGATTTATTTTGTGCGGTATTCGAATCCTCATAACTGTTAATGTTTGAGGGCTTGTCAAGTTCACTTTTTCGCTGTTGGATGGGGCTTCCCCCTACCTGTCTTGAGAGTTGTTTCTTTCTTGCATGATTTCTTGTGATTCAGAGTTTTCTAGAGAGTATTCTTCCTTAATGACAGCGTAATGTTCTTTTTGTGTTCCTTTCTACCATGTAGATCTGTTGTGATTCTTTCTAGCAGAGTTTTTCTAGAAGGATTTTGGGCAATTTTTGGCTAGATGGCCTATCTCAAAGCAGGATTGACATCTGAAGATGACACCTTCATAATCGATTTTCTAGTTTCACACATAATCTTTGCTTGTTAGGTTTATTTTAGTTGGGAATCTGATGCTGAATTCCATTTCCACACAGATGCATGCATAGGTGGTTCTGGCATATTCCTCTGTTTCTGGGCACCTGGAGTAAAATTTACCAATTGTATTTCCAATGTCTTTTAGCGAGGAGAAATTCTAGAGATGCAAGGGTAGGTTTAGAAATCTCACCCCAACTGGTGCTGAGGTTATGACTATTTTTGAGGGATCAAATGATGGGTTCCATGGCTTCATGAATAGGCCTGAGTTTTCCCAAAACCAAGAGCTGAAATCTAGAATACATTGTCTACTTTTAGGGTTTTCAAAATCTACTATAAAGAAACCCCTAGCATACGGGTAGATATTAATTTCAACAGAAATGACAGGCATCCATATCTCTGAGATCCAACTTCGGAGAGCTGTCAGCCACAGCCAAAAACAATTGAATTTGTAGATCAGGGAACTTTCAGAAAACTTCAAAGCCTCATCGAGTGAGACCTGGACCACCTAGACAGTGGGAGCTGGGCCTTCACTTATGATATGGGAAAGAGCTTGCCCCCCAGAGACGAACAGAACTGAGCCAAAAACTATCTTCGAGACGCTGGGAGCCATCTGGATCAAGGTCGATTGATGATTCCCAAGGTTATGTATGCCCCTGCGGAAGAATAAAAAAACCCTACAGAAAAATGTAAACATGGAAGATAACCCTACGAAAAATAACCCTGCAGAAGATTCTCATGTGAACCCTCGAATGCTCGATCCAACATATGTCTGCACCACATGGCTTGTCATCAGCAAAGCACCGCTCTACATAAAACCCAACGAAGATCTCTGTCAACAAACACCAATGCATACATCTTTTTTCAGAAATTACAACTTGGATTTGAAAAAAAGCTTCACATAAGCCCCGTGTTAAGTTTCTAACAGATCCAGGAAAATCATTCTATATAATTGTCTGATATCTAAAACATTAGTGGACTTACACATTTTATTTTATAATTGTTAATAAATTATTGTTTTAAATTTTAAAATAATACCAATATAAACTTAAATAATAATTTAGTAAAATCATATATATATATATATATATAGTAATACCAATATAAACTTAATAATAATTTAGGAAAATCATATATATATAAACTCTCAATCTACTTCCATCTTATATTTGATCACTTTTTATGTCTTTAGTTTACCTTTTATAAAATATTTAACTCAAACTCTATATGTTTGAAAGAAAAAACCTCTTACTTTGTAATAACTATTAAAATACATCATTTATAATATGAATATTTTACTTTGTATAATGGTTTGATATCTAAAGCATTAATAGAATTACAAATTAAAAAAAAAAAAAAATCTAAAAAAAACCAATTCTTAAAGAAATCATATTATTAATTTTTCTATTTATCAAAAATAAAATTTATTTCCATGACTTTCGAAATTTAGTTTAAAAATATTATAAAGCTTATTGCTTCCTATTTATTACGATATTTATTCATAAAAAAAATAAATGAGAATTATTTCTATCTTTTTATTATATAATCGTTAAAATCTAAAATTTTTTATTTTATCCCGGCCAAAAAAACATTCAATGATTTTATTAAATAATCATATTTTATTTATAATTATAATAAAGTATTGTATAAATTGATATTAAAATATAAATACATAATTTAATAAAATTATTCCCCGTTAGATTAAATTTAAAAATTATTTTATTTCTGTCATTTTGAAAGCCTTGGTCATTGTATCACGTCATATGTTGATGTACATACCATTTACATATATAATATATATATTAATAATATTATATATAAATAAATACATGTTTAGTGTGCCAGATTGTGTGCATTAGTTAAGATAAAATGTGAACAGAATTGAAAAGAAGGAGAAGTAGCTCACAGGTGTGGCTTGCACTTGGAAACTACACTCACCAACATAGAGATCACTCTTGTACACTCTATTACCATCAATGAAAGATTACATCATTTAAGTACAACTTTAGAAATCAGGAAGTTGCAGCAAACTCCTAAATTCTAGGAACAAATCCTAAACTAAGGAGATACGTTACAACTATGTAACTATTTCTCCATTAACAGAAAATAATATTAATTACTTTCAACTCCCCCCCTTAATGGAGAAAGGATTGTCCTGGACTCCTAACATCCCTCTAAAAAATTCAAACTTCACATGTGCAAGAGGCTTTATAAAAATATCAGCCATATTGTCACAAGTTTTACAATATTCAACAATAATTTCTTTTGACTGTACTTTCTCTCTGATAAAATGGAGCTGAGTGTCTATATGTTTGGTGTTTTTATGAAACACTGGATTGTGTGCCAATTTAATGGTGCTCTGGTTGTCGCTTTTGATGGAGGTGGAATTCTTCTATTCTTTTCCTGCATCATTGAGAAGCCTTCTGAACCAGATCACTTCACACGTCGTTGCACACAATGCTTAATACTCAACTTCACACGATGAAAAAGCTACAGTATTCTGCTTCTTGCTGCTCCATGCTATGACCCCGGATCCTATGCTGAATGCGTAACCTGTGATGGACCTTCAATCATCCAAGTTACCTGCCCAGTATGAATCTGAAAAACCTGCTAGAATAACATCAGATGCGTCGGTGTATAAAATGCCATAGTTAACAGCACCACAAAGATACCTCAACACGCTTTTTGCTGCTACCCAGTGACTTTCAAGTGGTTTCGACGTCAATTGGCTCAACACACTAACAGAGTATGCCAAGTCAGGTCTAGTTGTTGTAAGATATATCAAGCTGCCAACCAGCTGTCTGTACATTGTAGCATCAACCTCTTTAGTGCCATTGTCACTGCTCAACTTCAAATTCTGTTGCAAAGGTGTCGCTATTGATCTACATTGATCCATACCAAACTTTTCCAACAGATTTCTGGCATACTTCCCTTGAGTAAGAAAAGTTTGTCCAGTATCTCTACATACTTCTAGTCCCAGACAATAATGAATGCTTCTTAGATCTTCCATCTCAAAAACTTGTGCCATAAGCCTTTTGATTCCTCTGATTAAATCATCTGCATCTCCTGTTATAATCATGTCATCTACATACAAAGAAATCAAAATAATCTACCCCTGATTATTGTACTTGGTATACAAATTTGGGTCATTTAAACTTCTATGAAAGACATACTCTAAAAATAAAGAATCAACCTTTTCGTACCAAGACCTGGGTGCTTTCTTTAAACCATATAAAACCTTTTTCAATCTGCAAACAAGATGTTCCTGCCCCTGCTTTACAAACCCTTATGGTTGTACTAAATAAATTTCCTCTTTTAAATCACCATTTAAAAATGTGGATTTAACATCAAGCTGGTGTAATTCCCAATTACATTTAGTAGCTAAAGCAATAAGCATTTTGATTGTATTTAACTTTTCTACAGGTGCAAAAGTATCATCAAAATCTATACCTTCCTGCAGTGAATATCCTTTTGCAACCAGCCTAGCTTTTAATTTCTCTATACTTCCGTCTGCATTCATTTTTGGTTTAAACAACCATTTACATCCTATGGGTGTTTTATTCTTAGGCATCTCAACTAAATCCCAAGTATCATTTCTAAGAATTGATTCCATCTCTTTATTCATTGCAGCACTCCATTCCTTAAATTGACTAGCTTCTTTATAATTAGTGGGCTCTACAATGTTCAAAACATTTGACATCAAAGCATAGTCTCTCAATTTTAATGGCTTTTGAGTCTTCCTACCTAATCTCCTTGGTAGGGGACTTACCTCAAATTTTTTTCTTCAACTATAACTGGGCTTGCATTATCACCTTCTTCCTGTTCTTTTTTTTTCTCTTCTTTTTGTTCCTCTCTTTCATCCTCCCTGCTTTCATCCAGCAACAATGGAATGTGCCAATCATCACCAATGTCATCTTTCCCTTCCTATACCTATTCATGAAACACTACATCCTTGCTTGCAAATGTCTTACGAGACTCAGGATTGAATAATTTATATGCTTTAAATTCTGCGCCATAACCAACAAAGATGCAGCTAACTGCTTTAGGATCTAATTTCTTCTTATCAGCTTTGGGTATATGGGCAAATGCTTTTGACCCAAATACTCTTAGATGGTTTACTGCTGGTTTAAATCCATATAAAGCTTCAAAATGGGTTTTGAAGCCAAGATACCTGGTAGGACTTCTGTTCTTCAAATATATAGCAGTGTTAATAGCCTTTGCACAAAAACTATTAGACAGACCCTTACCTTGTAACATGCTCCTTGCGCACTCCACCAAGGTTCTGTTTTTGCGCTCTGCAACTCCATTCTGTTGTGGTGTGTGTGGCATTGTATACTGCTGAACAATCCTATGAGATTTGTAGAATTTCATGAACTCCCCTAGCTTGTATTCTCCCCCTTGATCAGATCGGAGAATTTTTATACTCTTACCAAACTGTTTTTCCACCAAGGTTTTAAATTTTATAAAGCACTGGAAAGTCTAACTTTTCTTACTCAGAAAATAAACCCATGAATATCTAGTGCAATCATCAGTAAATAACAAAAAATAATATGCTCCTCCTAGCGACCTTGTCTACATGGGTCCGCATACATCAGTGTGCACTAGTTCTAAAACATATGTTACCTTCCTCTTATCATGCACAGGAAACTGTTCTCTATGCATTTTACCTAAGGCACATCCATCACAATTTAACTGAATATTACAAAAGATAGGGAGCCACTCAACCATAACTTTCTTTTGAAATAACATAAGGTCCTGCAAATTCAAGTGACCGAACCTCTGATGCTAGAGCTGTTCGGCTGTCGACCCTCTTGCAACCATGGCTGGCTTTGGTATACTCTTTGCATCTAGTCTGTATAGACTTGTAACTCGCATGCCTGTTGCAACTATTTCACTCCTGTAATCCTTCATCACACGATGAGTCTTGAAGAACTCGAATTGCATATCTTGATCAGTCATCATGGATACGGATATCAGATTCTTCTTAATTCCAAGTACATTTAAAACATTTTTAAGATGACTAATTTTTCCATTTGATAACTTGACTGGAATTTCCCCATAACCTTTAATATCGTATCCACTATCACCTCCCAAATAAATTTTTCATCCATTTGTACTTTCTTCAAGACTATCAAAAAATTCCTTTTTACCTGTCATGTGTCAGGATGCTCCAGAATTGACATACCAAATATCGTCCTCATTAGATGCTGAAAGGGCACAGTCGACTGTGAATAGTGGAAATTCATGACTGAAGTCTTCTTCTTCTTCAACAAAGTATCCTCTGTGCTTTACACTTGCCTGCTTCCTCTTATCATCAGCCTGCTTGTTAAAGCATTCATTCTGTATATGACGCTTCTTTCCACAATAAGAACATTTCTTTACAAAATGATTTGCAAGCATACCTTTATGAGAATTCCTCTGCGATGTTCCTCCTTTCTCCTGTGATTGCTGCTGTGGCTGCTTTCCTAGGATGGTCACTGTTTTGCCATCAGCGCAAGATCATCACTCTGGGGGTTCAGGTTCTTCCGCCGCTCCTCCTCTTGCAGCAAGATCCCTGTCACATCTTGAAATGTCGGCGCTTTCTCCCTTGCCGCCAATCTAGTGACGAACATTTGAAATTCATCATGCATCCCACTTAGTGTGATTGAGACAAGATCAGAGTCAGACACCGCCTCTCCGATGTCTGCCAATCCGTCTTTCACATCTTTAATACATGCAACAAATGCAACAACAGTCTCCCTTTTGTCCATCCTCATTGAAAATAGCTTGCTTTTAAGCACCATAATCCGACTTGTGTTCTGGGTCTGATACAGATTCTTGATGGTCATCCAGATCTCTGAGGACGTTTTACATTCTCTGATGTGCGGGATAATACTGTCCTTCACGGACATCTTCAACAAAACTTTCACCTTGTTCTCTCGTTTCTCCCATTCTTGCTCCTGTGTCCCTGCGTTCGGCTTCAGCTCATCACCTGTAGCTATGGACCAAGCATTTGCACCCTCAAGAAAGGTCTGGATCTTAAAATTCCAATTCGTGAAGTTAGATCCATTGAGTTTGCCAGACTCGTGAAAGCAAGATTCCATCGTATTACTCATTCTGATTAGATCTAGAAAATGAATCTACCCAACAAAAAAAAAATGATACCTGTCAGATCAATCTGTCACTTCTCTGCCATTGATCTACAGTATCTCGCAATCCTGCTTCGATGAGCAAATTCGGCGTTTTTCAGTACAGCTGAAAAATAAATCTGATCAAAATTGATCCGATCTGCCTCTCCCAGATAAATCTGCAACTTTGCTGATCTGCACCCCTCGCAAATCGCCAAACAAAGATGAGGCTTCCCACAGATCCCCTTGAAGGTGAGTTGGCACTCTCCTGAGCGAAAAATCCATGCCAAAATAAAATCTGTGTAAGGCAAAAATGCTGGCGCGTTTTTCCCACAAAAATCCGTGCCAATCCAGTACCTTGGTGCGCTGGCGCGCTTAATAACCAAACAGTCATGCCAATTTAGTATTATGGCATGCTCTCGAGCCAGAAACCCGCGACAACCCCCTTCTACTCGGGGAAAAAATAATTTCAAGTCCGAGCCAGGTGTTCTGTTGTTCACCTGCTCAATTGAGCACAGAGCTCTTATGTACACGTGGCCATAGAGGCACTTCAAGCCACACAGGCAATTCTACCACACAAGCAAGCTAGCTACAAAGGTACTTCAGCCACGAAGGTGATAAAAGATCAGGCTCACCCAATCTAAGCTCTGATACCAAGATAAAATGTGAACAAAATTGAAAAGAAGGAGATGTAGCTCATAGGTGTGGCCTGCACCTGGAGACTACACTCACCAACAGAGAGATCCCTCTCGTACACTCTATTACCATCAATGAAAGATTACATCATTTAAGTACAACTTTAGAAATTAGGAAGTTGCAACCAAACTCCTAAATTCTAGGAACAAATCCTAAACTAAGGAGATACATTACAACTATGTAAGTATTTGTCCATTAATACAAAATAATATTAATTACTTTCAACTAGTTATTATGGTTTTTATTACAATTTTAAAATTTGTAATCATAAAAGTATAAAAATAAAATGTTGGGTAAAATTGACTCAAGCTTAGAGTAAAGGTTGAACATGTTAAATAGTAATGGTTTTAGAGCATATGGTATTGGGTATCTATTGTTTTATGTCTATAGTATTTCATGTAATGTGGCCTTTAAAATCGTGGGAAGAGTTCATTGTAAATGCAAGCCATGGAAGTGAGCAGTGTAGGTTCACATGGCTGGGTTGGTCATGGTTTTGGGCAAGGCTAATGGAATTCCATTAGGCTATTTTTTTCCCTGGAGTTTGGGTTTTCTTAGAGTAAACACTATGCTATATTGTTTTTATGGTTTATGATTGTTATTGGTTATTTTATGTTTGTTCCTCTAGATAATTATTTATTAGCTCTCTAGTAAATTCTTAACCACTGGTATCAAAACCATTTTGGCTAGGCTTCTACTTCAAAAGGTTATATGGCCCCGTGGAGGGAGAGATATGATCAGAGATCAACAAAGTGACATGCTTGATCTAAAGCATCAAAGGAAGCACTAAGTTTTCAAGTTGTGTTTGTCCTACATGGTGATCTAGATCTGAAGCTAGATCATTGAGAAAGATGAGTGCATGTTGGATGAAGAGTCACAATGTGTGGACTCATAACATGAGCGAGTTCATTGCTCTGGTGATAACATAAGCTAAAGGGAATCCCATGGAGGGTCCCAACGATGCAAGATGATGCATAATCTATTCGTAACTTTGGGCACAAGGAGCATGACATCACTGTAAAAGAGGTGGAGCATGTGTGGACATGCCACACAACTTAGATCGGTAGCAGTCCAATAATTGGATTCGAGAAAAAGAGAGATCTGTTGATTAGAGACAACCTATGGTAGGACATGGAGGATGCATGAGTCTGTAATGTTGTAGTTGTGTAGTCGTGGTAGCACAAGGCATCCTTGTTGCTGGTGGGCAACAGAGAGGCCACCACTACTAATCCTGTAGAGAAAATTTTTATCAATCCTCACTTGGTTGTTATAGAGGTTTCCTTCAATGATCTCAAGGAAACGAGGAGTAGAGTCAGGAATGAGATCGAAGGGCTTGTGATTTGTGTGCTATGAGAACACATGGAGAGGCCGGTTTGACGAGGAAAGTAAGAACCATGATGAATGATCACATGGAACTCATAATGGACATGGTTCTCGCTGCAGATGGGCCATGTAGGTCATGGTGCTCATTGAAATGCTTGCAGATCTAGGTGCTAGAATGAGACAATTCTTCCGCATCAAACTTTTCTATGCAGGATCACGTTACGATGGTTATTGCGTGCAACAATGTTGTGGTGATCACATGAAAAGCGAAGATGTTGGATGTTCGAGATGTAATAGGCGGTTGAGGCATAGGAGTTTTTTGAAGGGATTGAGATCCCTATTAGAGATCACGCTAGATCAGAGAAAAGAAGGGTGGATGTTGTGCCAGCAGTCTGTAGTGAGAGACTCATGTTCAAGGCCGATGTGATGGGTAACCTCAAAGATGAGGCTGCGTAGGTCTGGAAGTTCTCAAAGTAAGTTATGGATATTGTGTGCACTTAAGAATGGTTTATTGCTGAGACAAATACACCAACGTATTTAATAAAATCTGAGCGGTGAAAATCATGGTCATGAAGAGATGCGAGTAGCATGGTTTTATCTGCTCTTAGTGACAAGAATGGTGTTATTTTGGGCCGACATTCTTAATAGCAACGTAGAGGGCTGAATTTTTTTTAATTTTTTTTATTTTTTATTTTTATTTTTTTATTTTTTTTTTTTTTTTATTTTTATTTTTTTTTCGGTAATGACAGAGAGGTCACAATATCATGGAGATGATGACCATGAGATCACGATGTTAGGGGTTAGGCTAAGAGACAATTGAAAATATCCTATGAGATATTTTATTATGAGCCAAGAGAATGTGATGGTGAGAGGATGAAAAATAATATAATAACATTTTTTTATTATAATGGAGTGAAATTTTATGTAAATGGGCATACTGTTGTAAGACCTAGTAAGGCATGCTTACGCCTGAGAAATCATTGGTAAATTTTGGTTATATTTAAGTTATAGGGGAATGTCAGTTTAACAAATATCCCTTGGGTAAAAACTTTGAGTGGGCTAATAGCTAGAGTGGAGGGTTGTCTCACTTAGCAGTTTTGGTTGGCTTTACTCAAAGAACCCCAAGTTAAGTTTAATGGGGAAATTGTTAGGTAAATTTGACTCAGGTTTGGAGTCATCACTAGTAAAATTTTGATTATGCCTAAGTGATAGGATGATGTTAGGTTAACAAATACCCCGAGTAAAAAATTTGAGCAGCGTAATAGCTAGATTGGGGGTTGTCTCACTTAGTTGTTTTGTTTGGATTTACTCAAGGAACCTGAAGTCAAGTTTTAGGGGGGAAATTGTCAGGTAAAATTGACTTGGGTTCATGGTCAATGAGACTGGCGGGTTGTCTCACTTAGCAGTTTTGGCTGGGTTTACTAAAGGAACCCCAAGTCAAGTTTGGGGGGGAAATTGTTAGGTAAAATTGACTAGGGTTTAGAGTCACGATTAACTAGGTTAAAGAGTGATGGCTTCGAGGAACATGGTATTTTTTACCCATTGATTTATGTCGATGGTATTTCATTTAATGGGGCCTTTAAAAGGCTGGGAATACTTCATTGTAAATGCACACCATGAAGGTGAGTTGTGAAGGATAACATGGCTAGTTTGGGCATGGTTTTGACCAAGATTAATGGAATTCCATTAGCCTGAGGTTTTCTGGAATTAAGGTTTTCCCAATATAAACACTATGTGTACTGTTTTTATGATTTACGATTGTTGCTAACTATTTTATGTTTGTTCTTCTCAGTAATTATTTATTATCTCCCGGATAATTTTCTCACACGAACCTTGTTTCACTTTTATGTGATATAAGTAGAATATGATATAATAATTTGATGGTTAAATGCATGGTCGTAGTTGGTATTCCAATTTGTTTGCAAAATTACTAAACTCATAAGACAAGGAATTCACCATCAAATATGGAACACTCTCAAATTCTCATGGCATATAAGTGTCGACATTCCCTAGGAATGTTGAGATGCCCGACCAAGGGATCTCATGTAGTGAAATGATATGAATGGTTAACAATGGATAGAGTTCAATGGTTGCACTTATGCTCGATAATTACAATGTATACTTTTAAAATGTTGGGCTTAACTTTTACAATTCTGACTATGACAATTCCCCTTGCATTGCATACCTTTAACCTATCCCAAGGGATAAGTTACAGAGACTTCTATGGACATCTGGTAACTAAAGGAGTCTGCAGTTGGCTACAAATCCACCATTGAGCTAAACTTTGATGTATGGTTGACATGCCTTGGTGTAGTTTTGGGGTATGGTATCTAAGTTGTAGCCTCTACTGGATCTCGGTCTCATTCAAAGGCCTTGCTCCGTTAGAGCATCTTAACAGAAGCCAACAAACTCAGAGGAACTCCTTAGTCGTTTAAAGTATACATGCTAAAATGTATATTGTTTCAACTTCATTCAGTTATAAAGTAATTGTTTACTTTATATTTATTTTGGATGTATATATTTAGTGTTGTACACTGCTTGACTACTTGGAGTAGAGAACCCATTTTGGGACTGATTGTATTTTCGAAATGGGTTTTTGGAATTTATATAAACTTGGTCTTCTGATATTGTTGTTGTTGTGTGCATGATTGGTAGTTTGGGCCTCTATTCACCTAGCTTGGAACTAGTTTAGAAATTAATGTTGTTTCCTTTCTTCATTTTGTTTTCACAATTTTTCTGTTAATACTTGTTATATCATAATTAATTATTTATTATTTATTACATGACATTTTATTTCCTAAACAAATCATTGGCCCAAGAGGGTTCCAAATGGTTAAAAAAACTACTCAGGGCTGGAGACTATAGGTGGGATAATAGGTGACAGTGAGGGAATATATATAGAATACATATATCACTTACAATTTATTTAAAGTTATTTTTTATCCGTTGTTGTGTTTAATAAGGACTAAAGGTATTCCAATCCATGGTCAGGTAAGACATAGTTTTCCTATCTGGGACCTACCTTCGCCCACTAGGATTATTACCTGTATAACAGGGCAACGATGATTCCATTTCTTGAACTTCGGTTTGGTAGACCATGACTAACTTGCTCTATACTGTAAAAGATAAAAAGTTTAACATTAACTCAACCTTTGTTGCCCAAAACTATCCAAGTTGTTCCAAGTTGTTCTTACATAAAGTTTTCACATCAATATATTTCCATGCACATGGAAAAAATTGAATCACATATTTATAAAGTGCTTTCTCTTACCTGAACACAATTTTAGTTTTTTTCCCCTTTCTATATCAACATGAATAGAAAAATATTTTAAAGGGCTTACTATCTCATTAAGAGCATATATTGATTTTCCAGTCCTTCACTATAATTATGCATATTATCAAATTATCAATTTCTTCTATATTAATAACATTTACAGAGCATAATATTTCCAAAGAATAAGATAAGTCTTCATGCAATAGTTATACTCATCTTTTCTGGACTACACATTCAAGGAATCCAGCCAAGAAATTGATTGATCGTCTCAACCAATGATAATGGTGGTTACATCTAATCTTCCCCTCGAGCCTTTCAATTCCAAAATAGTAGAATCATCTCAACCAATAATAATGGTGGTTACATCTAATTTTCCCCTCGAGCCTTTCAATTCCAAAATAGTAGAAGGATAGTGACTTGAAAGGGTTTTTTTTCTCTTGAATTACGACTACTGAGTCTAGCCAAGAACCTTTCTGACTCACAAGTCTTTCTTAGGATTTCTAGTAGCGGTTAGTCTAGCTCAAGAAATAACCTTCGTGGTAGAGTCCTACCCACCTTAACAATGTCATGTTCAAGGTTTTTGAAATTTAATTATTCTCTCTCTTTTATTTGAAATTCCTTTGGCTTTTGTCTACCTCTCTTCTTTGGCTTCTTTTCCCACTGAGATTTTTTACCTCTAAGGAGAGAGAGGAAGTCTCTCTAAAATAACCTTTGTGGCAAAGTCCTACCCACCTTAACAATGTGATGTTCAAGGTTTGTGAAATTTAATTATTCTCTCTCTCTTTCCTTTAAAATGCCTTTGGCTTTTGTCCACCTCCCTTCTTTGGCTTCTTTTCCCACTGAGCTTTTTTACCTCTAAGGAGAGAGAGGAAGTAAATCTCTCTAAATGTATGGGAATTAAATATTTCATCTTGTTTTTTCCCATGAATTCGAAGACTTGTCATAATTTTTTTTAGATGAATTAAAATAAAACATTCAAACATTAAAGTTTTTTACTAAGATTTCCACATAGCCCGTGACTTACCAAGTCTTTGCGGTAAAAATAATTTAATATTTACTTTTCACCGAGGGGCGTTACATCTTCCCCCCTAGAGTGAAACACCATCATCGATGTTTCTTGGCCTTTAAAATCATTGGAATATGCATCGCGCATAAAAAAAATTATTTTCCTCTTCCAAGGGAGCCTCTCCCAGCTGAAGTTCCCTAGGTAAATGTTTGTTTTTTAGAATAGTTTCCTCTTATAGAGAATGTGTAGAGGATTGAGCAAGATTACATTTTCTAGTTTTACCTACATTCACAATGATATGGTCATTAGTTTCCAGAAATCATTATTTAAGAAAGTATATATATTTCCTCAATCTTCATTACAAACACTTTCAATTGTTATTCATATACCTAGAAAAGGTAATCAACATGCATCACAACCAAATCAAGGGTTAGTGACTTTCACTCAATAACAGTTAGCAACATCATTGTACGCTGATCATCTTAAACTATTTTACTTACACAATTTTTATGCCAATTGACAGACCCCACCACATGGTTCCACTATACGTTGATGATCAATGAGGTATCAATTTTGTCTACACTATTTTCTTAACAATAATGATATGTTCAAAAATAATTTACTATTCATCTTTTATGAGATATTGTACTAAATAGCACTATTATACATTATCTTAATTTAAGTATTACATATGCACTAGTTATGCATAACTCGAGTTTTCGATCACTTCCTTTTCCTGACATATTCAAGATGGCTATATTGCTATG
Source organism: Pinus taeda (assembly GCA_000404065.3). Taxonomy (NCBI): domain Eukaryota; kingdom Viridiplantae; phylum Streptophyta; class Pinopsida; order Pinales; family Pinaceae; genus Pinus; species Pinus taeda. Next base: position 39,649 of record APFE030540529.1, on the reverse strand, counting down.
TTTTTTTTCCAAGTTTCTTTATTATTTGCATCTTGTATTTCTTTTTTATTTTCTTACAATGCAACACCAAAATTCCACTTTGCAACATTCTTTTAATTTTGCCTTTTTTTTCATGTTACATTAAAGGTGATGGATACAAGTTGCATACAATTTGCTTCAATTCATGGTCATGGAATTTTCCTCTTTTGAATTTATATCTATAGTAATTATCTCATGCTCCTTTGTTCATATAGTATAGCTATTTTATTAAAGATGAATTCGTAGCATTCCATCCACCTTATTTAGTGAGTAGGTTACTTTAATGCATTTTTCTTATATGGATTTGTAGATTTCTAAAAAGAAATAGATTTCTTAATTCAATATGGGAATAATTTTTCATTTCATAATAATCATACTTATTATCATCATTCTTTTTTCTTTTCAAAGTTCAAGGTAGATTCCCTTATCTTGTCCTCATGGTGGCTTGAAACTAATGACCTTTTATTTAGACACCATCTTAATTCCATAATATCAAATATGTAAAAAAAACCCCAAGGTTTTAGGAAAATTGCTTCACATACCATTTCTGTGGTAAGTAATACCTTTGTTCTTTTCCTAGTACCATTGAGACTTGAAAGCACAAGATAATATTTATCAATTTACTACGATGACTTAAGAGCACAACTTGGAATAATATGACATACTATAATAAAACAATATGAAAGAAAAAATTGATGTCATCAAATCTCGCAATAATATTTTTCTAACCTACCTCATTCATCATTTCCTCTTAACTCTCTTCATGGGGTTTATGTCCTTTCTGTTTTGAAATTATTGATCAAAGTGTCTATGGAATCCCTTCCCCTTCAAAAAAATAAATAAATTGTGCCTATCAACCTTCCGAACGCATTATCTTATTGTGATTATCTTGATATGATAATTTTGTAAGAAAAAGTTGATTCTAGTCAATCAGTTAACCAACTTTATTTGTGTTTATAGAAGTCACATTTGACGTACTTATCCAGGGTGAGATTGATGGGTAGGATGCTACCATTTTTCATGTCAGCAGATCTAACTAACACTCTTGCAAATGTTCTATCAACATTCTTTTCTCTCAACTTAAATTTGTTGAAATGAGATGCCATAGTCCTAAGTTGATAGGGGGATATTGGTAGCCACCCACCTATTCCACTAAGACCTCTCGTGAGTTTCATCAGTTTCCCTGTTTATAGCATCATTTACTATTTTTAGTAGTTTTTCGAGTCCTGAACTTTCAGAGAAATTTTAACCCCTAAACGACATTTTTTTTAGGTTTTCATTAGAGCCATATCCATAGAGAAGGGCCCATCAAAAACCTTGTAGTACTTGGAGAGATCCTTTTAATGAGATATCTGCCACGCCAAATAGAAATAATATGACCTAGTTATGACCACGGGAAGTTGCCTACCCAATTAACCCCAATGGGGCCCAAACATAATTGGTGTTCCATCTCCTAGGGTTAGAGTTTTGGTTTATGGTTTTCCCTTATTCTTCAATAATAAAAAGGCCCTTGAGGCTCATTATAACACAGTTCAAAGGCATGTAGCCACCACTTCTCTTCTTAAAGATAATCTACCATCGTTCGAGCTAGTTTATTTCCATTTCTATATGTAATCATATTTCAATTCTTTGATAATAATGGAATGGAGTTTTATTTATGTTGCATCTCTTTATATATTTGTATTTTTGTGTTTTGTTTTGTTTCTACATAATTTTCGATCAGTGGTATCAGAGTGATCTTCTCTTTCTCTATTTTTCTTTATATGTCCCTAACGAGGTCAAGGTATAAGGAGTTAGGGCTCGAACTGGTTGAGACTTTGCAATACCAACCTCACAAACCCTGATGAGATCCCATGGTAGAAGAAAAGAAAGATGAGAGGGAAGGATATCCTTTGAAAACATTTCTTAATGAATCCCTCAAATGACAGATGAATGCAATGATGGATAAATCTTCGTAGATAATTTGACGACTACCCAAAGGTGATGCATATTAATCCAACAACCACTCTATAGGCACAAATCCTTTTAAGCTATAAGTTATCATTGATATTCCCATATTTTAAGGTGAGATAGATGTAGATGTTCTAGATAGATGGTTAAATCTATTGGAAGGACAATTTTCAGTTCATGAATTTTCTAACCATGAAAATATTACTTTTATATTGCTCAAAGCCACCCCAGAAATCACGGACTTTAAGCAAGAGAAAGGTGCCCCCAAACAACATAGCAAAAGACAAAGCCAAGGAGGGGTGACCCATAGCAACTAGTTGAAGTTACAAGCAAAGGACAACACCAAAAATACAATGAAGGACATAGGGAAATGGTGTAAGTTCCATAAGAGTCCCACTCACAACACAAGTGAGTGTCAAGCTAAGAAGTCACTAGTGGCCTAGTTGAAGTGTTTTGAATCATATGCATGTTTCAACTCTGAGTAAGAAACTGAGAAGGCGTATAACAAAGGGAAGAAGATTATTGATGCATAGCCTGGTGCTACCTTTTCCACCATTAAGATATAGAGAGATGAGCCCAAATTTATAGAGGACTGGGAACGACTCTTCCAATTCATTGATGCCTCAAAAATCGCTGCAACAACATCGGGGAAAACCACCCTGTCTGGACCTTAAAGGCACCTCCTTTTCCATTTGGTGTGGTGGCTCCGACTGGAAATAATGGGACCAGTTTCCCAATGATGAATAAAAGGGGATGGATAAATGGGTGGTTCTATGATATAATGATAATCAATGAATGATTTAATCTAAAAAGTAAAAATATGAATAACTATCCTATCCCAGGAAATTTCCGCTTTTAGTGTAACATTTGATAATGTTTATCCACAAACAGGCATATAGATGACTCTATTGGTAAACAAAGACATTTATTCATATGATAATTACTTTGTTCAAGTAGTTGAACAAAGTAATCATTAAAACATTATTACACTATCCTTTATATATCACTGATACATATATGACTAAAAGAATAACAGTCCTTAAACATTCAATAGTGAAAAATATAAGGATTGTTGTTAAAAAACATATACATATATCCAATGATAGCAAGATTAAACAAATGACGATTCACATGAAAGAATGAAACGAGATCATAGATAATAGTACCATATGTTATTCGAATCACTCCCGCTATCAATCGCATTCAAATTCCTTTTTCCAACTTAGAAACACTTTCACATCAAGGCAATAGTGCACATCCCATCAAAGCTTTCTTCGTTAGAATTCAGAATACTCGCCCAGTCTTTATAAAAAAATATACCAGAAGCATAATAGTGCAACTTCCAGATTTGAGATTATATAAAAACTGAGGACCCTTTCTAAATGCATGAAAGGGTCTATAAATACTAATTAAACTAACTAACTAACTACAAAAATAAAATGCTATTAATTGGTACAACTAAATCATGAGTATCTTCTCAACAATAGGTTTGTTTGCATTCGGCAGCATGATTCATTGTTTTGGATGATCTCCTTTCGATTTGAGTTGGCAGATTGCAAGGATCGGTTCCAATTCTGGAGGACGAGTGAGACGAGAATGTAGTTGAGCTGAGTATGTGGCATCATGGATTTCAGGAATGATACAACCGATCACATCGATTAAACATTTGAGGGTGCCCCTTTGATTATATGGTTTTACTAAGAAAAGCCAATAGGTATCCCAAGTTAAACTTTGGATGCCGGCAATTAATCTTCCATTCTTCTCCAATTCTTGGTTGCATGCTTGCTCCAATGTTTTGCCTGACAGCAATTTACCTGGAGTGCATTGCGAAATCATGTTAGATAGATAAAGAGTGTTATTGATTAACTCAATTAAATTACTTGTAGATAATCTACATCTGTAAATTTCTCTCTCTGCTTTCATTAGCTGTGACTGCCATTATAAGAAAAGGATATCCTTGTGTGACTCTAGAATTTTGGGTAGATTTGCGGCCTTCCCTTCATTGGTGTCTTGTCAAGCAAGAAAGTTTTTTAGAGTCTCATCGACCTGTTCCAAATCCTGCCTAGCATTGACTGATTTGTCAACTATTGATGTCGTTATATCACAAAGGGGCTCAACCAAAGAAATGTTATGACATAACAGTTTTAACTGTGTAACCAATGCTTTGTTCATTTGTAGTGCTTCGGACCTGAAATCTACTGGTTGCGGAAGACTCTTTAACTTCTCTACTTGATGTGACAACTGAGCGATTTGCTCATCTTTCGTTTTCATCATTAGTTCATTCATTGTTTTTAACCTGGCCAATGCTTCAATTAATTCTTTTTGCTTTTGTATTGCGCTTGAGTCTATCCTTTGTTTCTCCTCAAACAATTGCTTATTCAATTCATTGTTTATTTGCTGTTGTGTTGATAGTTGCTATTCCAATTGTTCAATTTTCTACTGTGCTTCAGACACCTGTGATTGCAACGAAAAAATTGCTTGGTCCTTTTCTTTAAGTAGATTACTTACTTCTTATACCTTATCCATAGTGGCTACCAAATAAGCTCTGGCATACTGAGAAAGTTTTGTTAGGTCATCGGAAGGGTTAAACTCTTCTTTCCACACTACATTAGCTGTCTCTGTTTGTGTTGGAAATAGGGAAGATTGATCAAGTATTCTCCTTTTCCTCTATATTTTCACTATAGCCCTGTGTTTGGGACTGTAAAAGACATCTAATGTAGGTATGTCTTCTATCTGCAAAATAATTTGATCGGATGGATCTTTTGGAATCATTTCTAAATCCATGTTAGTGGGTAGGCCACTGGTTCCTTCATTTGGAACCGTTGTTGATGTTGTATCTTGTCCATCTATTACTTTGGGTGTGCTAGAACCTTGTGGACCTTCCAGATTGTTTATAATAGAGTCAAATTGCTGCCATTCTTGGAAGAGTTTAGGATCAATCTAAGTATCCATATTAATATTTTCGCTACCCTTGTCCTGTTCTTTCTCCTGCTCTTTCTCTTGCTCTTTCTCCTGCTCTGGTTCTTTTCCTCTTTCGAGAATCTTCCCTACAATAGGAGGTTTGTCAATAATTTGTTGTTTAGGCTCGCTTGATTGTGTTGTCGGGGTAGTCGCTAATAAGTCCAGAGGTAGAGTTTCCAATCTCTGTTCTCTGAGCCTATTGAATTCTACTAGCCTTTCATCATTATATCTCATTTTGGCCAGCGTTTGTACCTGGAATAATGATTCTACCAAAGAAAACAGGTCATCAAATTCATCTTTTTCATGATCAAACCTTGTAAGTTTGGCTTGTCCAAGCACAATATAGGCAACTTTCCTTGGATCGAATTGCCTATTAGGAATGGTCACAAGATTGAGCATGTTTATTTTCTCTGCCTCCTTCTCTGCATGCTTGTAGTCGTGCAAAGTATAAACACCGCATCTCAAAGGAAAAGTAGGCCAAACCTGCTTTTTAGAAGTCCTAAGAGTCTTGGATGTTTTTGCTATTGTTATTTGGTAGGCCAATTCTCGAGCTAACTCCTTGTCAGGTACATATAGAGGAAGGACATGAGGTCTTGCAAGGCTACCAAAAACCCTTATGTATGTGAACTTGTCTTCCCCGAACCAATTTCCTACAGCGGTTAGGTCAACCTCTGCTTCCGAAGAAATCTTTGGGTCAGGCTTATCAAAAATGGCATAATAAATAGGTAAAATAAAACCATTACAGATTTGGTACAAGTGGTCCTTATAGTGCGCCTTCCATAACTTTTGGTGGTAAATGTGAATAGGCATGGGGTCTTGTGAAGTCCATCTCCACCCAAGTAGAGGAAATTCAGAATTGAAACAAAGAGTATCTAAAATATAAGCATTATAATAAAATGGAGGAATAGACCTGTGGGTCACACAAGTTTTTTCTCTAAACTCAAGAATTGCAATGGCTAATTTATGTGAAAATATGTTTTCCCAATCCATTACTTCACTGTTAACTGCCGCTTCCATTAAAGGAACCATTTCAATAGTGAATTTTGTAGAATCATGCAATCCCCAAATTCTACACATCATTGCCTCGGCATAACGGTAAGGAGAACATAATGAATCTACAGAGTACTTACCTGAAGATTCATGTTTGTGCCTTGTGCGGTTCTATCTCCACTCCTGAATTAGGGCCGATTCAGTATCATTCTCGCTTGCAAAATTCTCAAGAAAGGATTTATTGTATTTCTTTTGAGGTTTGAGCAAGTGATACATTTTCCTTAAGTCATCAGGCTAAAATGAGCCGAAGATCCTTCTGTCAACTGTGAAAAATGTTCTGTTTAAAACCGGGATCTCCTCTACTACCCATCGCACTACATCAGTGTATGGAAGGATTTTCTCATGTGCTGCTATTTTGTGCAGATATGAATCAGCTAAATCTTTCACGGAAGCCTCCGATTTTCTAGTTTAATCAACGATAGGTTGTACTAGTACTGTCTCAGGCTCCTCTGCTTCAATTAAATTATATATGCTTTGAGAACTTGTGTTTCCAAGGCCAAGACACATTGTGTCTGAAATCAATCCCTATTTGCTCGGTCTTGGACCAGTGGTGGATTGCACTATTACTATGGGAGCTACTGCTGCCGCGGATCTCTTGGATTTCTTTCCCATTTGGTTTGAATTTGTTATTTCGGTGGAGCTCTCAGCAAGGAATGAAATCAACGTGATACAAAGAATAGGTAGTGTGAGCCAATATGAAATAATTATATCAATTAGCGAATAATGAGAGATTATAGTGATACTGCAGCAGATACAATCTCAGGGAATATCTTGGCATAACTGCTTCATTAATTGGCCGCTCAACCTGTTAATCATGGTAAAGGAGTTTTAAATACTCATCATATCATCTATATGCCGAATGATTCGTTCAAGCGTGGCTTGTGTTTTTTGGCGGATAATCAAAAGTAAATTGCTATCGGGACCGGGAAGGCTTTAATAATAATAAAAAATAATGCGTGCAAGCCTTTTAAATCTATTTTGAAACTCGTGCCTTAACGTATCACAACCGGCAATGGGCTCAGGTCGTATTACTTATGTCATTGTGAAATCGTTGATTGCGGATGGCAATATACCTTATCACATTGGGATATTTAAAGATATCATAAACATGCTCTGTGCTACACCTCCTGATTGTTGATAGCGATATCGCATCGGAGAAATAGGGGATGTTCTTTTATTATACTCGCTATTCGCCTTTCCCGATATCCGATAGTTGTTTGCCTTTCAGATCAGAGTATGTCAATGGGTGCATGCATTATGTTTTCTTTGTTGCTACATATGCGATCTTGCAATCGCTTTATCGCAATAATAAAGAATTTTATATTTATTCATAAGAATGATTTCATTATAGTTCAAAAGGTTTACAATGTAATGTTTCCATTGGACCTTTTGATGAGGGATTTTCTAATGATGAGTTGATACCAATTTATTCACACATCTATGTTTTTAAAAGGGACCCATTTCATATTATAGTTAGAAAGAAAAATTTTATTAAATGGGGGGTTTTTGTACAACACAACACAATCATATATGTGGGTGAAAGGTTCTCTGTTGTAGTTCATCTTCGATAGAGGGATCCAAAAGAACCTCATTTTAGTAGACATCATGAAGTGGTTAGGCCTACTAAAAACACCACACCTGCAACCGTACACCATCTGGTCGCTTTAGCAAAGGCGAGATCTCTGCGTCAGCCAATAGTTTTGACTTCTTAGTAGCATCAAGCCCTTCATCAATTAGATATTGTGCGATGTTGTTCCTATTGAAGTTTATGATGTGTTATCAGGTCATCCATAATTGTGGAAGCGACATGCTTTGTAATGATTATAGGCCTCACACTATTATTATTACTTTGGGTAGTAATTTGTACAGGTTACAGAGGTAGCACCTCCTATTGCCATTTCATTGATTACTACGAAGTAATGTAGTATAATCATTTCCAAGACCAGGAAATTTATTTTCCTTATGATTCACCCTTCAGGTAGTAAGAAGATTGTGGCCACAACCTCCAGACATGGCTCCTCTGCATGACAACAACAAATGCACAAGGTTGTGGGGGAGTATAGGGACATCTTTACCTCACCCACAGGGGTACCTCTACACTGTTAGGTCAAACACTCCATCGATCTAACCCTAGGTGTGCCGCTACCCAATGGAATGATCTATCGATGATCAGTTTTAGAGAATAGTGAAATCAAGAGGAAAATTCAAGAGTTACTACATAAAGGGCACATGAAACCAAGTTCATCACCCCATGGGAGCCTGATAATGTTGGTACAAAATAAGGACATGACCTAGAGACTCTATATTGATTATCGGGTGTTGAGAAAGACCACTGTCGAGAATAGGTATGAAATATGATGGATTAATGGACCTTCTACACCAACTCAAGGGGGTCAAATATTTCAGCAAGGTTGACTTGAATTTTTGGTTATCACCAGGTACTAATCGAACCATCTAATGTTTGGAAGACTACCTTCAAATCTAGGTAGGGCCTTTCTGAATGGTTGGTCATGCCTTTCGGGTTGACTACTCAGCACCCTTCATAAGGTTGATGGACGACATCTTGTGAACCTTCACCAACTCATTCGTGGTGGTTCCTTTTGGATGACATTCTAATCTTCATCCAGATTTGAGAAGAGCACCTCCACCATATTCGCAAGGTCCTATAAACCCTGTGACAACACAAGTTATGTGCCAATTTGGAGAAGTGAACTTTTGGTATGACCAAATTTCAATATATGTGGTACATCATTGATGAGAGGGGTGTTCATGTGGACCCTACCAAGATAAATTCATTTGGGATTGGTGAGCCTCAACCACTTTAACAAAGCTCTGCAGCTTTCTAGGTCTTGCCAACTTCTACTGTAGGTTTTTGTTGCGGTTCTCTCATATCAATTGAATGTTGAGTCAAGTCACCAAGCAAGGAGAAAAATAAAATTTCTTTTGGTCTGAATCCAAACATAAGGTGCTTGTAGATTTGAAGCATTGATTCTGCTTTACATTAATGCTCACATTAACAAACCTGCAACAACCATTTGAGATCGAGAAAATTACCTTCGACTATTCTATTGGTGCAGTTCTTACTTAGTAGGGGAATCCAATGGAATATCGTAGTTAGACACTTTCAGAAACACTACCAAAGTACACCACCTATGAAAAGAAGATATATGCCATTATGCAGGCCTATAGGAAATGTAAGCATTATATTCTAGGGAAGGAAACAATCATACACACAGACCACCAACCCCTGCAATACATATAGACACAAGGGAAGTTGGAGAACGATCACCATTAGAAATGGTCCACATACCTACAGGTCTTCAAACTTAGACTTACTTAGTTGACCGTTGGTCATGGCACAAACTATTGTGCTTGACTCTTGTGGGAACGAGACTGCGGGGTGGCCTCATATTTACAAGAGTGATCCATAACTTAACAACACATACCAGACACTCTCAGAAGGCAACAAAGTTCCAAATTTTCATTTCCAAGATGCACTTTTATGCCACTTGGGACACCTCTTTTTTCCTTCAAGTTAATAAGAAAATATGATTTATGGGGCGCAATACAGATTGTTCGCTAGACATTCTGAGGTAGAGGAAAGAATGGTAGTGTTGAAAAAGTATTTTTATTGGATGAACCTTCGATATGATGTCGGGAACTACATTAGATCCTGCATTGCCTATGTTATTCCCAAACAAACCATCAAGAGGTAAGGCCTATATACTCATCTACTTAGTCCTGGTCAACCTTGGGAATCTATCTCCATGGATTGTATGTTAGGCCTTCCTTCTACTAAGCATGGCAATGACTATGTTTTCATGGCCGTTGAAAAATTCTCTAAGATGGCCATTTTGGTAGCCTGCAAGAAGCATATCACAGCAAAATCCATTGCTAAGCTCTTCCTTGAATGGGTGTGGGTACACTTTGGGATCCCACAGTCCATTATCTCAGATTAGAACAACAAGTTCTTAAGTATACTTTGGTCAAGTCTCTGGTCAATGGTAGATACGATGCTCACTATGTCCATGACTTTCCACCCCGAAATTGATGGACAAGAAAAGGCTTTCAGTAGGATGATCGTACACATTTTTTGAATGTACAATTATAAGTATTCACACACATGGGATGAAATCATTCCCGATTTCCAACACAGCTAAAATGAATCCCTCCATAACTCAACTATCGAGAGTCCTTTTCAGGTGGGATTGGGATTCCATCCAATATGTCTGATTGATGAGGCCATACTATTTGCATCTACTCCAACAAATTCAACTCATGTCCAGCATGAAGTTGACAGGGCTAACAAATTCATTGAGTGAATTCATCGCATCCATCAGCAAGTCCATGACATATTGGATAGAGCCAGTGCTAAGTACAAGCAGCGACATGATGAGCATCGGGTGCCACACAAGTTCCAAGTGGGAGAAAAGGTTTAGCTACGTCTAAAGAAGGAAGGCCTCATTGGGCCCCACCAGACATGTCACCCAGTCCAATATGGGTTGAACAACATCACCAGGGATGTACTTAACAATGCCTTTGAGATTAAAATTCAAGAATTCCTTGGCCTAGACCCAATATTCAATGTGGACTCCCTTTGGCCATAATTGCGTCCATTGTTTGACACATTCGACAGTGCATAAAAACTCACACCAATATAGTTAAACCTATACTACATGGAACATGCCACAAATGATCAAATCATGGACAGATGGATGAAGAACACTCATCAATAGAGGATCCAACTATATCGAGTTTCCAAAGTGGGCCAACTCCTTGACCAGGGACCAAGTTCAAAATAAATTTCCTCACATCATGGAGGCTTTACATGCAATTTGGACTGTTTCTTCCTAAGGAAGGAGGACTGATCCAGGTGGGTATTAGTGTCCACCAAGCTATTCCACCTAGACCTCTAGTTGGTTTCATCAATTTCCTTGTTTATAGTAATATTTAATATTTTTAGTAGTTTTTCAGGTCCTAAACTTCTAGAGTAGTTTTGACCCCCTAAATGGAACTTTGTTGATGTCTGTGGTAGGCCCATGATGGCAAACATGTGGAAAATCATATATTACCCATAGATATGTTTTTAATGAGGTATCGTATGCACCAAACAGAGATAATATGACCAAAGTTATGACCCTGGGATGTTGGTTGCCCAACTAACCCTAACGGGGCCCACAAAATCTTGGTGTTCCATCTCCTCGGGTTAGGGTTTCAATTGTTTATGGTTTTCCATTGATGTAAAATAATAAAAAGGGCCTTGAGTCTCATTGTAACATAGTTCAGAGGCATGCAACCACCACATATCGTCTCAGAGATAAGCTACAATCACTCAAGCTAGTTCATTTCCATTTCTCTAAGTAAGCATATTTCAGTTCATTGATATTAATGAAATGAAGTTTTATTTTTGTTGCATCTTTGTGTATATGTTTATTTCAGTATTTTTTCTCATTCCTTAATAATTCTAGATCATTATTTATCTTACTGAACTATTTGTGCATTTCTAATCATTTTTTTTATGCACATCTTCCTTCAATCCTTCATGTCTCATTAGGATAATCCACGCCTCTTAGTATTTAATATAAATGTTCATTTTTGTATCACTCTCTCTCTCTCTCTCTCTCTCTCTCTCTCTGTATATATACATATATACATATACATATACATACATACATATATTTGTGTGTGTGTGTGTGTGTGTGTATTTTGTCCTTCCCCACCTTAGGTTATTTTCAAATCTTGATGAAAATACATTAGACCAATGTTGTAGCTCTGATACCACTTGTTATAAATCTAACCCAAAAATATAAGATACTGCAAATAAACCCAAAAATAATATGAAATTATTCTTTATTGATCAAACCCTTAAGGTAGGGCAACACCCTACATTCACTCCTTAAGGAAGGAGAACACTCCACAAGCCATATGCTTGTTCATACAAGACTATTTCTCTTCATATCCTCTCCATGTGGAGTCTCTGGCCTCTATATAGGCCTCATACATACAATACCATGCATCATTACCATGGTTTCCTCATACCATCAACTAATACCATGGGCCCCTTACATTATTATTAACTACTTGTGGTCCCTTACATGACATGGGTTAACCACTTATTTATTACTATGGCCCATCCCATTATTACATTATTACCTTGGGTACCTCCCTCGGTACCCCATATTACCCCCCCTAGGTATATAACATTCCACCCCCCTAGCATGTTTCGTCCCCGAAACATGGGAAGAACACAAATAATAAGATCTACTCAAAAGAGTAGTCCACTGATACCATGCACATGCATCTAGCCATCCAAGAGAAAGGTGAACCCTCGATCTCACTGGTGCCTCGCTCACTTGATATGGAAGTTGACCATGGCAGCGCTTCTGTGTTGTGTAGTAGGTGGATCTTCCCTCCTCGCTATCCGTCATACGGGGGTTGTTGTCCTTGTGGCTAATAGGTTGCCATTTTGTTGGTTGTTTTCTTGCGGGGTGATGTGGGTGATGATATGTTGAAGTTTTAACCCATAGTGTCTTTTTCTTTAATTCACCCTGCTGAGGTGCCTGTTGTGGTGTCTTCTTTTCCAATATGATTTCAACCACTAAGTCCTCCTCTGATGTATCAGCACCTGTAACCTTATCTGATTCAGCCTCTGTTTGTGTCTGATTGTCGACCATCAATTTCTCATCATCTGATATGTCAGACCCTGGAACATCTTCTGCTTCAGCCTCTTTGGACTCTATCTATTTATTAATGGAAATATCCTGTAATGTAATTTTCTTCTTTTTATACCAGAGCTTCAGGAATTTCTTCTGTACATTAATATTGATAGTACCCGCGGATTCCATCCAAGGATATCACAAAACAACATCCATATTATCCATCTCTGAAGCATAAAAATTACCATGCAACACATATTTATCCATAGAAATCTTCAAATCCTTGTACACTTGAAAATCCTCATTATCAACCTGTGTATGTTCAATTTGTTTTGCTGGGACTTGCAATTTTTTTGCCAAATTAACACTGATAAAATTATGTTTACAACTAGGATTGATAGAAATAATGATCTTCTCTTTCTGAATCAATCCATGAACCTGTAATAAGGAGACACCAGCAGAAAATAACCCATTAGGTTCCTTGGTTTCCTTCTTTCCTGTAAAAATAAAATCTTTGCTGGGCTGTGTGTCTGTCTGTGTGAGCGTATCCACAAGATTAGCTTTATGGTCAAAGTGCTCCATAAGAGCTTTTGTGAATTCATCCCAAGTCAAGGGCCTTCGAAGGCAACGTTGATGCCTTTGCCACCATTGTAATCTTTCATTGTCCAAGTACATTTGTCCCACATTCAACTAAGTCTCATAATCATTGATGTAATTCAATCTAAAACATCTCTTCATTTGTGGTAGCCATTTGGCTGGATGAGAGCCATCAAATGGATACAAGTCCTCCAAATCCAGATCTAGGCGCGCCATCACAAAAAAATGGGTGAAAATTTGAAAATGTCACAGTTTCGTCAATATTGCTCAGAATCTCTATTATAACCTGTTTTTGGAAATGGAACAACCATTCTGCGCTGCTACTCTCCCGCCGTCACCCAAAATTTCTGAAAAAAGAGTTGATTTTAAATCAGCGATATCTCCCTCATCCGGACTCCGATACAATGATTTTTTTTTTGAATTTGGGTATTTTTCCACAAAGAATACAGATCTACAATTAGATTTTGTAGATCTTGCACCAGAACGTCCAGATCTGCGCCGCAAACTCGCTGCCCTGAAAAATTATCTGCAACCCCACTGATTTTTAAATCAGCAATATCTCCTTCATCCGGACTCCGATTTGACCGATTTTTTTTTTGAAATCGGCTATTTTTCACAAAGAATACAGATCTGCAATCAGATTTCACAGATATTGAACCAAAACATACAAATCTGATCTACAAACTCGCCGCCCTTGAAATCCTGCAAAAAGTTAAAAAAAAAATCTCCACTTTTGTGCCCAAGAAAGTGCTCTAATACCACTTGTTGTAGCTCTGACCCAGAAATATATTATGATAACAGAAATAACCCAAGAATAACAAGATCAAAATAGATAGAAATGCTTCTTTATTATCAAACCCTTAAGGTAGGGAAACACCATATATTCACTCCTTAAGGAAGGAGAATACTCCACAAGCCATATGCTTGTTCATACAAGAATACTTCTCTTCATATCTCTCCATGTGGAGTCTCTAGCCTCTATATAGGCCTCATACATACAATACCATGCATCATTACCATGGTTTCCTCATACCATCAACTAATACCATGGGCCCCTTACATTATTATTAACTACTTGTGGTCCCTTACATGACATGGGTTAACCACCTTATTTATTACTATGGCCCATCCATTATTACATTATTACCTTGGGTACCTCCCTCGGTACCCCATATTACCCCCCCTAGGTATATAACAGTTGGTGGCTGAGAAGGTTCTGTTGGTGTATCATCGATGTCCATAATTTTTTCAGACCAAAGGGCTTTGTTCTGAATAGGGTTGGTGTTGAGTTGCGAGTCTGAGGCAGGCTTTTCAGAGGTATTGGCATTCAATGGGTGACTGGTTTTTAGAGTGGATAAATGTGGGGGACAGATAGGTGGATGGAACAGAGCTTGGATTTGCTGACACAGGTGTATCTGATTCAGGCTGTTCAATATTTGTCAGAATATCAAAGCTGTTGTTGGAGGATGGCAAATCATAAGATGGAGCAGTGCTTTTTGGTACTGAGGGAGGTTTTTTGGTATGCCTTTTCCTGCTGACTACCTTGGTGAATCCTTCTGGATCAGACTTGTTTCCATTTTCTGTGGTTTTAGGAGGCATGTTTAAGGGATAGTCACGAAAGAGGTGACTGTGGGCATGGCATCTCCTGCATCGGAATGGTACATGTTCATAGTCAAGGGGTTGAATCCATTCAAAGTCGTCGTGCAAAAGACTTATCAAGTTCAGGAGTACATGGCCCAGCTTCATGTAAACGCAGATCCATGCGTAGGATGTGTATCTTCAAAGCTTAGTTTCCTCCGCTACCTTTATGAACTCGCCTAATCCATTGCCAATGGCTATTAGTGAGTCCTCGTCCCAGTATTCCAGTGGAAGCGAGTACATGCGGATCCACACCAGCGCCCAGCTGAAATCTTCCTTATCTGGGTTGAATCTTTCGACCCAATCTCGTAGGTAAAGACCTGTTGCATTGAAGAAATAGGGTCCTCCATCTAGAACTCGATTCCTGTCTTCAAGGCAGTTGAAGATGGCTGTGAAGAAGCCCTTAGGCCCAACTGTAGAGTTACATGACCTTTGGGCTTCCATTTTGAGGCGATCCATCCTTGCAGGGCTTTTTCAGTTGGCCAGTAACCTATGAATTTGCCAATCAGGGCATGATCTTTCATAAATTGTATTTGCGCATTGATCTTGTGACTAGGTAGCTCAATCTTGGGCCGTTCTGTGGCAATGGGCTTGCATGTGGACGATGAAGCTTTCTTTACACTGATAGCTGTTTTTTGCACTAATCATAAATGATAGTTGTTTTTTACACTAATCATAACTCAAAGGTTTCATTCTCCCTACTAAGTTAACACTAATGATGCACCATGGTTGATGATATATATTTATACCTCACATGATAGGGCCACTCAAGTGAAATATTTTTTATTATTTATTTTCAAGATTGAATGAATTAGTTTTACTATAATTTAATTCTATGTTTTTAATATGTAAATTTTAAGAAAAAATGTTGAATTCTTT
>APFE030540529.1:0-19298 GCA_000404065.3 Pinus taeda | reverse complement strand
CAAGTCTCCATTAGTTGCCTTGCTACTTCAGGCTTTGGCATGCATTGAACCTAAGGCATATAGGTCTGACCGTGAACCAATTCTGCTTCACTTGTTAGTGATGATTGTGTCTAAGGAAAATCCTTTCCACTTACCGAGGACTACATCATAGCCTCTGTCTTCCAGCATCGCGATCGACACCAAGTTTCTCTTCAGTCCTGGTACATACTTGACATCGGTCAAGGTAAGGCGAGCTCCATGCTCCCTCTAAAAAATAACTGTGCCTACACCTGAGACACAATACTTCTCATCATTATCCATCGCTATGAGTATCTGGAGATCTTTCTCCTCCAAATTACTGAACAAACTCTTGTCACCGGTCATGTGGAAAGAAGCTCCACTGTCAAGAAACCAACCACTACCCACCATGGATGAAACCATGCATGCGAAGAGCGTGAAATCCAACTCAAACTGTGAAGCAAGTGCCTCACCTTCGGATCCCTCCCTAGATCCCTTCTTGGATTTCCTACGTGGACAATTTTCAGCATAATGGCCCACCTCATGACAACGAAAGCATCACACTTTCAATTTGTCAACCTTCTTCCCATCATTGGAAGAACTAGATTCGGAAAGAGAAACCTTCTCCTTCCCCTTCTTCACCTTACTTGCTATGGCACAGTTTTCCTCATCATGCATGGATGAAGAATTGTCTCTGGTGCTCCGTCTAATCTCCTCCTACATCAAATCCGACCATAGTCGTTCCCAATCGAAGAATATGACTCCAACTTGAAGGAGATGTTCCTTTAGAGGGATATGGAAAGGTCTAACCCTAATGGAGGGTGACCCAAAATGGAATCAATCCAGAGGTTGATTGAGCTACCATTTCCATGGATTCTGCTAAGTTTGTCCAAATAAGGGAAGAGGAGGATCGAAGGAGCTTCGAAATGGGAGATCCTTGATTTGAAGAACTAGCTTCTCCTCGGATATTCTGAGATTGGTATTTAGCCTGCAAGACTTGTACCCACCATTTTTCTGACTGCGTCCTAAATTTCTAGAAGAGATTAGCACCCATTGCTATATTTAGTAGGAAGGGGTCTTGAATTCCCAACCCCCCATGTTGCTTCGGGGCACAAACAATCTTCCACTTCACCAAGTGAAATTTTTTAGTTTCTTGCTTCCCTCCTTCCCAAAGAAATTTTCTTATATAGATTCCAAGTTGATGCATAAAATACTTGGGAGCCAATAACACAAAAAATTGGTACAAAGGGATGGCTGATAATATGACCTTCACCATGATAACATTACCAACGTCATTTAGCCAAGACAACCCCAAATTCAACAACTTTTCTTTGATTTTTTCCAAGATCCCTTGCCATGATTTGGGGGAATTTCTTTTTAAGAATATTGGGATACTAAGATACTTAAATTCCTTCCAGTCCCTAAAGAATTTAAACCCTAAAATATCTTCAATCTTCTTAGCTTTCTGTGAAGTAGTGTTCCAAGTGAAGAAGTGGATTCCGCTATCATTCATTTCACCTCCATAGGCCTTTAAGAACTTTCCAAAGGTATTTTTGAATCTCCGGGATATTAAAGTTGAAGCTCCTCAAATAAGGATTGTGTCATCAATGAACTGCCTATGATTTATGCTCTTTATCCTCGGTGAAAATATGATTCCTAGCAGGTTAGATATTTCTCTCCCCCACTCTACCCTTCTACTTAGGGAATCAACCATTATTATGTAGAGAAATGGGATAGGGGGCATCCCTGCATCAACGCTCTATATGCCTTGAAGAAGCTTGCAACTCTTCCATTAACCAGGGGACCTATCCAGGGGGACGAGATATAGAGGGCCACCCATTGGATAAAGGATGATGTATATCCATTTTATGCATTACCTTGAGTAAAAATTCATGTTTTACCTTGTCAACAACATTTGTCATACCAAGATTTATTATCATCCCCTGATCTCCTCTTTTCCAGCTGGTGTCCACTGCTTCTTGGATCAAAATGACATTGTCAATGATTTTCCTACCAAGAACAAATCCTCCTTGGTTGACCAAGATTATATTGGGAAGGATTCATTTGAGTATGGAGGCTAACAAATTTGAGATGATTTTATAAGAGACATTGCAGAGAGAAATCAAGAAGAACCTTGAGAAAGTGGAATGGTTGGATTATTTGGGGATTAAAGCCACAAAACAGGAATTTATTCCTCCCCCAATACAAAGGAGTTTAAGAGAATACCCTATAATTATGCACAAATCCTTTTTTATTAGCTCCTAGAACTGTTGGTAAAAAAGGCTAAAAAACCGTCAGATCTCAGGGTTTATCTGGGAGAAGGGAAAACACAACCTTCATAATCTCCTCATTGGAAGGGGGTGTAGTGAATTGAGAATTCATTTCCTCAGAAATTAGGGTGGGCACATGTTTTAACATATAATTATCCAAATCCCGGTCCCTCTATTTATCATCCTGGTACAAGGCTTGGAACTATTGGACAACAACTTCTTTGATTCCTTCAAACTCTAATATAGTTTGGCCCTCATATTGAATCTGCAAGATGGAACTTTTTCTTTTTCTATATCGGGCTTGCTTATGAAAAAACTTGGTATTTTGGTCATTGGCTTGGAGCCATGTGCTTTTGGATTTAATTTTCCAATAATTTTCATCCTTCTTGAGAAGGGAGTGGAGTTTCTTAAATGTAACTACTTCTTTTTGTAGTACCTCCAAAGAGATAGGGGCCTCCTCAATATGCTCCTAGATCAACATGAGCTACTTCTCTGTCTCTTTTATAGGGTACTGTCTTTCTTTCACTGAGCCAAGCTTTCATGTTCTTCTTCAACCTTTTGATCTATGTTTCCCAAATGCGGATTGGGCTTCCATCCACCCAATGGGATCATGATTGGACAACCAACTCGACAAAACCCTTGGAATTCAACCAAAGAGGGGAGAACTGAAATGGGATGGGGCCAAGGTTCAAGGAGGGGGAAATATGGGAGCAGATGGGTTTGTGATCGGAGTCACTATAGGAGAGGATAAAGGATTGAAGGACCAAGTTCACCAAGAGGAGGAAGCCTATAAGTGAGGAAAGGTATAGTTGGGTGGCTATATGACTGGGTTTAGAGCGTTTTTTATTCCAAGTGTAGAGGAAACATGAAGGTTTGACATCAAACAAGCCAAAAGAGAGCATCATACATTCCATAACTTCATGGCAGGCATCACGAACAATTGATCCCACCCTTTTTTATTATTAATTGGTAGTTGTTGAATTCCCCTCCGAGAATACAATTTCTTCCATATTTAGTGTGCCTCAAATCCATTAGGGATTGCCAACATTCTTCCTTTTCTTGAAAGTGGATATATATATATATATATATTATATATATATATATATATAATATATATATGATATATATATAATATTGACAATAGTACACATTTGTCTAATTTCTAAAATATTGAAAGATGTTACAATCCAATGTGTGGTTTTGAGAGAGCTTACTAATTCTATATAATTAGGGTTCCACATTCTATAGAGTTCTCTCGAGGTACCTCTCGAGCTGATAGCTACCATGTTTCTTCCATTCCATAATTTGCATTGTTTGTTGGAGAGATCAGACTCTCCTAGATTAGTCTCCTTAAACAAGAAGACTGTGGTTTTTTCCTTCTGGATTAGGGATTTTCCTTCCATATTCCTTTTCTCTCAGCTAAGTCCCCTACAGTTCCAGGAGATAATATTCATTATTTACTTTTAAAGGAGGATGTCCCTTTTCCGAGACCTGTTAGATAACCTTTCTTTCCTCCTTTGTTCACATGTTCCACTATTTGTTTAGGGATAGTGTGATGATACCTTAGTTCTTTGTCCTTGTTTTTCTGCTCCAATCAAATCTCTTTATTGGATTTGTGGCCCAATCATTATAATTTCCTTCCCTTCTCTTTGACACTTTCTTTCTTTGACTTCTCATCAGCTAAGCTTGTGATTGAAGCAGGGCCCATCATTTATTTAGAGGACTGGAAGTATTCTTCTTCCATTTCCCCCTCCAAGGAGTCCTCTAAAGTGCTACTGGAGACTTGGTCTGAGTATATTACCTCCTGTTTTGGTGATAAGGTTGTATGAGGATATGTTCCTTGAGTTTTTGCATGTTCATTAGGAGGGTCTTGTTAAGGCACTTCCTTTGTCAATATCCCAATGAGGGCATTGAATCGATTGGCATTATCTCTGGAGCTACCTCCTTGGCTTGAGGCACCAGAAGGCGCATTGTGAATACCCTAACATGCTCCAAGTTTTAGGGGAGAGGCAGAGGTGTTTGTAGAGGGGGGAATTTGCTGACGATTATTTCCTCTTCTCTTCTTGGCTTTCTACCATTATTCATTTGGTCCATTATGTTGTGGATCTTGAGGATATTGCGTTTTCTTACAACCCTTTGCAAATTGCCCATACTTATGGCAAAGCTTGCACTTAAAGGGGATTTGATCATAGTCCACCTCCTGGATATGGGTCCATTTATCCATGCTAAGTTGGACCTCTACTGGTAGGCCTTTTTCTAGATCCACCTCCACACAAATCCCGGCATAGGAAGAGAGTCCATCCTTTGGCTTCGCACTATCAATATATTTTCCTAAGGAGTTCCCAATCAACCTGAAGGTTGCATCGTTCCAACAATGTAATGGGAGATAGGGAAACTTTACCCAAACTGGGACAGTTGAGGAAACATCACATTCTGGGTTGAAGTTAGGGCTCCATCTATCAAGATAAACACCTTGAGGACCCATGAAATATGGGCTGCTCTAAAGGAAAAAAAATCCATGTCTGATCTATTTTCAAAATAAAAGGTGTATAAACCCTTACCGTAGAATGAGGAGATCACTTCTCCGTCAATGAGTGGCTTCTAGTTCTTCTCGATCCATGACCTAACTGTGTGAGGGGAGGGCCAAAGGCCCATAAACTGACCTATGAGCCCATGATCAACAAGCTGAAGAGCACGGGTGTGAAAATTCGGAAACTCAAATCCTATTGCAACAACTGGAAATTATTCTCCTAATTGTTATTTTAATTAACAATTTATTTATTGTTTCCTACAACAAATATTGAATAAATCACGCTGCAACATACAAAAATAAAACTACGAAAGAATAAATGTTGAAAGAAATGTTAGCACACACATAAAATAACACAGTTATTTTTGGACAAAAGTCTCTAGAAAAAACCAACTTGGGAAAACCGATGCAGTAGTGAGAGTTTAATTTATTATGCAACAGTGAAATATGAGTACATCTGTGGATGCCAAACTCGCAATCCAAACAACAAGAAAAATGGCAGAGGTATTCCCTAAGAAACCCTAGCACTTGCTCTTCTTGCAATCATGCTGCCTACACTCATGTGTTCCTAAGCTCGCGCGTTCCTGCACTTGTGAGTTCCTACACTCTCACGTTCCTACACTCATGTTCCTGCACTCACATTCATGCACTCACGCGTTCTTTCACTCGCGTTCCTGCACTGGGAATAACTCATCCTCTTGCTACTGCCTCTTCGGATATGGAAATATTCCTTCGGATCACTGTCACTGCCCCTCACTGAAATTGTGTCCCTCTCTAGCTCGAACTCTACTACTGCTAGCTTGATATGCACAAGGAATTGTTGCTCAAGTGTACTCTCCAAGTGCCCATCGACTTCTTCTTATAATCCTCTGTTGGGACTCCAACGACCAAGATTAAATCTTAATCGATGGATAGAATTAACTAGAAGTTGATCTGTGTGAGTTTCTAGAATATTCACACCTTGACTTAATTAATTCTTATTAATTAACCATATTCCTTAAGTTTAGACTTAGGAAATATTTGAAGGTTGGCTAATAATATAATTAAGTAATTTCTAGGGGGAATTTCCATAAATGATTTTTGGGTTTTGGAGATCTCATGTATTCTATCCTTTCCACAAAATTTTGTGGCTAGAACACATTCGATGATACAAAAAATAACACTCCCTCTTAGCAAGGAATGTGTTCTAGTGCTCTACTGCACATCCTATGACAACACCTTGTTTCTGCATCGTCCCCTGTCACGTTGCTGATGTCTGGTACTACTTTCCACCAACCACTACGAAACTTTGATATTTGTTGCATCTGTGCTACTGCTGACCCTTTTGAATTGCTACCAACACTGCAACTCCCTCTCATCTGTTGTTGCTTCAACTGCAACAACTGCAACTGAGATGCATCCAAAATACTGAATCAAATGTGATCAGTATAATGCATATGTTACCAAAGTCTTTGACTACTACTAGTATTTGCACTGTCCCTGAAGAATCTACACTGTTGCTAACTCTGCACTACTGCCAACTCTGTAATGTGCTCCCCAACATCTGATTGCTACTAGTCTCTACAACTGTCTCTCTGGCATTTGACTGCATTAACTGTCACTGATCCATCCTGCTACTATATATTTTGGCCCCCCATAGCAACATATTGATCCATGAGGTGGACTCCTCAAGGATACCGCCCATCTCTAGCGCTGTGGGTCTACAACTCCAAATCACCCCACCTCATTTGTGGAGGTGTGTCAGTAAATAAAGTGAAATTTGGTCTACTCATATTGTTGTTGTTATCTCTACACTGTTGTTGCAAGTCCTGCAATAATGAGTATGATCTCCCGAGGTCCCGAAGCACTAGCTTTGATAGGGATGCTCCCTCTGAAACTAGACTCCCTCTGAGTCTCAATCTCCCAATGGTAAATCTCTATGCTCCCTCCTGGAAACTCGCACTATCCTCCAAGACTAGAAACTGGGTTGTGAAGTTCAGTGCTAGGAATCTTTTGGCTGGAACTGCACTTGCATACTGCAACTAGGCAATTATAGCCTGTGTCACTGCATTTAGCTCTGAAACTGTCTCCCAGGTACTGACTGCAACTAGATTTGCAACTTCCATCTAAATGATTAACAACGCCTGCTAACACTTAATATACTACTATGATATTGTGGGCCCCTGTAGCGAGGTGATGGTCTTGCTACAATAATCTGGAACTGATATGCATGATCTCCTTGTTGCCACTACGCTAGACCCTGCTCATCTAACACACTGGAGTCTCATGCTCCTCCTCCACCTATATCTAGTGCCCCACTATCTCCTATCAAGCATAGTCATTGGCTAAGACCCTTCCTTTCTTTGCAACTCACACTGGACAAGTCATACTTCCTCTACCTGTCTACCAAAACTGGAAGTCAATTTGCTGCCCCAATCTAAATTCTGGCTAACTCGCATGACCTCCTCTTGAAATCTCATACTATCATCGCTACAGAGTTTCAAAAATCCGGAAACTCAAAAATGGAGAAAATAAACCTAGAAGCTCCCTCTCTTCTTTGCTCGAATGTTGCTCTGCTACTTGCATTCCCTTCTAGAATGTGCAGATATGCTAGCTGTTACTACCAATTCGCAATGAAAAGCCGAATTTCTCAAACTCGAAGTTCCCTGAGAGAAATATTCCCTTTGTGTGTTCTCTTCTTCCTTCCACCCGACGCTGGTTCTGCTATATAAAACTATTGCAAACACCACTGTGTCCAACTAGATATCTGCTTTGCGAAAATACTGGGTTGCTCCCTCTACCTCTGGAATCCATCGATTTGGAGAGATCAAATTTTTCAGTCCCTCTCTCAAAAAAATCGAATCTCCTCAAGAAATTCGGCCTCTTGGAAAAGTGACTGCATTGCCCTCTAGGGTTTCAATCTGCTACCCACACTGAACAAGTAAATTCCTTTATTCCCTATTGAGCTCTCCAGCTGATCATCTGCGCTCTGATACCATGTGAAAATTTGGAAATTCAAATCCTATTGCAGCAACTGGAAATTATTCTCCTAATTGTTATTTTAATTAACAATTTATTTACTATTTCCTATAACAAATATTGAATAACTCACACTGCAAACTACACAAATAAAACTGCAGAAGAATAAATGTTGGAAGAAATGTTAGTACACACACATTAAATAACATAGTTATTTTTGGACAAAAGTTCCCGGAAAAACCCAACTTGAGAAAACCTGTGCAACAATGAGGGTTTTATTTTATTATGCAGAAGTGAAATCTGAGTAAATCTATGGATGCCAAACTGGCAATCCAAACAGCAAGAAAATATGGAAAATATATCCATAAGCAACCTCAACGCTCGTGCTTCCTGCATTCATGCTTTCTTGCATTTGTGTTCCTGCACTCGCGCGCTCCTGCACTTACACGTTCCTGCACTCTTGTTCCTGCACTGGGAATAACTCAGCCTCTTGCTACTGCCTCTCCAGATCTGGAAATCTTCCTCCGGATCACTACCCCTCACTGACATTGTGTCCCTCTTTGGCTCAAACTCTACTATTGCTAGCTCAATCTGCGCAAGGAACTGCTGCTTAAGTGTACTCTCCAATTGCCCATCGACTTCTTCTTATAATCCTCTGTTGGGACTCCAACAACCAAAATTAAATCTTAATTGATGGCTAGGATTAACTAGAAGTCGATCTGTGTGAGTTTTTAGAACATTCACACCTTTACTTAATTAACTATGATTAATTAACCATATTCCCTAAGTTTAGATTTATGAAATATTTAAAAACTAACTAATAATCTAATTAAGTCATTTATAGGCAGAATTTCCAACAATGATTTTTGGGTTTTGGAGATCTCATGTATAGCGTGTCCACAAAATTGTGTGGCTAGAAAACATATGATACCACAAAAACTAACAACTGGTTGGAGCGTGAGGGGTTTTTATTTCGATCTTCGAGATTGCCTTTACTTTCTTCATGAATCTGGAAGAGTTGGATTTCTGAAAATTACGGCCTGAAGCTACCAACGCTTTGAAGGCGACTACTTTTGTGTCAAAATTAGAGGACTAGGCCGACCTAGCCATGGCAGGATGACCAACCAAACATAAGGAGGGGAAGCAACAGATTAGAAGAGCTAATCTCTCCATTAGCTCTTCTTCTATCAAGCATTCAAGTTGTCCTGATGATGGATCCTGATTGGGATTTGAAACGTTGGCAGAAAATGGTTCTTACTATGGATTCTCCAGTGACAAAGTCAAAAGGGATGATAGAATGAACAAAGGGGAAAGCAAATGAAAAGAGGGTAGACAGACTAGCCGCAAGGCACAACACAGGAACACATCACATAGTCTCGATTTCAATATTATTTTATTCAATAACATATAATTTAATCATTTAAATTACGAATAATTAATATTATTTATAAAAAATTATAATAATATATAATAATAATAAGTTTAAAATTTATTAATAATGTTATTAAATATTAATATTTATAATTTTTTTAAACACGTGCCGTATAAAAATATCAAATTTTTTTCATTATTTTAGAATAGAAAATATTTTAATCTATCCTTTCATACATTATAAATTTTACAAAATTATTATTATAGAATCATTAAAAACAAATATACACAATAATAATAATAATATTCATTAAACAATGTAATACATATAAATAATGTTAAATTTGATTAGAGGGCATTTTGAAAAAAAAAAATATGGCTTGAGTGGATGACTTCCACAATTTATTTATTTATTTTTTAAGACTTAATTAATATATTTTTAACTATTATTTTGTGAATACGAAATTTAATTATTAATTTATTTTATATTATTATTTTTTAAATTAGAAAAAGTTATATTAATTATTATTATTATTATAAAATTTTAATATTAAATTTAAAAAATAATAATTTTGATATTTTTTTAATAATTAAGACTTCAATTAATAGAAAAATCAAAAAATCAAAATATAGAAAATTGTAATCATTAAAAGTAAGAAGTAAATAGTTGAATTTTTTAATTTTTTTATTATTTATTGGTTATATTTTTTATTTAGATAATTTTTTTGGGATTTTAACAATTTTGAAGTGCAAGGAAAAATCACCTTATTTTAGATTATAAAGGTTTATTTAACAAGGTTTTGAATGTGATTCGACCATTCTGAAATTCTATTATACTAATATCTCCTCAAGGATTAATACGCTATTTTTCTAGGGTTTTGTGAAAGTGATTATTTCTAACCCTTTAAATGTTATAAAATGTTTTTTGTTTTTTGTTTTTTGTTTTTGTTTTTGTTTTTGTTTTTTTTTTTTTTTTTTTTTTTTTTTTTTTTTTTTCGGATTGGATTTTTTTTCATTGTAACGATTGTTACATTTTACTATTTACTTGTATTTTTACTATTATTTGGTAATATTTTCATTTTTATTTTAATATTAAAAAATCAAGCATCTAAAAATACATTATCTTAGTGTGTTTATACACTTCTAGGTTACATACTTTAAATTTAGTATTTTAATATTTTCTAGTTTTCTGTAGATGTAGATGTTATGGGGCTTTATTCAATGAACCTTTGACATATCACGTGACATACTAAACAATACCCTTAATTTGACTTTATATTAGAAAATACCTCTAAAAAATCACATTATTTAACCCCCTACCAATAAAAAGCGAATACACATTCCCAATTTAAAACCCCTACTTTCACAGATAAAAATCACATTATTTATCCCCCTACCAATAAAAACCCAATACACATTCCCAATTTAAAAAACCCCTATTTTCACAAGATATCACAAATATCCAATTTTTCATTAACATTTTTTATACCCCTTATATTTTTCATTAACTTTGAGCTCCATTTTTTATACCTGCCAATATAAAACTTTTTACCCCCTATTATATGTTCAATACATTAAGTCATTTTTTCTTCAATATATATCCCCCAATATGAATACACGTGGTATGGTATTGCTCCCCTAATGAAGCCCCTTGGTGGATGTGTAAGAAAGTGGAGATCCTATTCATATTTGGTTACAAAACAAGTGGAAATGAAGGAAAAATCATCTTAGGTGGTATATGTGTTAGAAACAGGGGGTGAATCAACATTTTAACAGTTCAAAAAATTAAAAATACACCAATATCATAAAGTCAAACCATAATCTATTTTTTATTATGATGCAAAATAAGGCTCCAACTTCAAATTAATTCAATTTGTGGAGGTGACCACCTACACATGGCTCTAGTTCCATTTATTTTATGGGCACAAACCTAAAGGAAGTTCCAACTCCTAATTTTTATAACACCAACCTAAAAAGCTCCAACTCCCTAATTTTTACAACCACTAACTTGAAGGAAACTCCATCTTCCTGATTTTTGCAACCACCAACTCTCTTATTTTTACAACCACCAACTTGAAAGAAGCTCCATCTCCCTAATTCTTACAAGCCCCAACCTGAAAGTAGCGTCAAATCTTTGTTATACAAACACTTACTTGCACAACCTTTCCAAACTTTTTTTCTTAAATTTTCAAACTTAAATCCACTACTTCTTTCTCTTCAAACATTACCTATCAATTTATCCTTCTAAATCTCTTCCTTATCCCAACACACCTATCGCAATGCAATTCAATTCAATTCAATTCCATTCCATGTTGTTCCTGTAATGTTGCTATCCGTTGACATGAGACTTGTATCATCGAAATGCACAAAGTTACGCAAGGAAGCATATGTCTCTTTTCCTTTAGAGGATTAAAGGTAGGGTGCAACTTGCGCAGAATGAGAGACCTAGAGTTAAGAATCCAGGGGTTGGACATAATCTTTTCCAAGCCTTCCGTATCTCACGGACCTCTACGTATCGAAATTAACACCATCTTTTTTAACGACCTTACACAATGATACCCTGTAAAAATACACACAAGTCAAATTGCAGGTCACGAGCTTCTCGCCAGGATTGGCACGGGGACGCCCTCGGTGATTGTCTCTTCCCGCTCAGGGGGACCTAGCGATGCGTACGACGCTGATGGCGGTAGGAACCGAACTGAACGCGCCAGCAGCATGGTACGTGGACTCCGTGCCGCCATCTTTTCATTCCAAAAGCTCTACCTGCTCCGTTCCATTAAGTTCCATTGGACTTTGTTTCCTCCGAAATTGGCGACGTGACGGCGACTGCTATTTTAAGTGAAATTTACTTGACTTTTGGGACGTTAAAGTCAAGTGGTGAAGGCACCAACAAGCTGGAGGCATTACTGCTATGCTTTTTCCTCCAATTTGGAGGTTGTGCCGGCCTTTGACATGGACACGATTATCGTGACAAAACTAATGATAGCGGTCGAATGGGTACTTCGTCACACCCCGTTGATGATATATACGTGGAAGTGGGGTTGTCCACGTGGACATACACGGACTTACCAAGTGGGCGAGTGGTTTGTCAGAGCGGGGTTGATGATAGATATCCGGATGTGGCTCAGATTTGTGGGTCTGAGCAGACAAGGGCAATGAAATGACATGGCATTGGGTCCAGTTGAGTGCACGCTAGGACATTGTCTGCCATTTCGTGTGTAGCGTTGATTTGATGAATACACTCCAAAAGGTCCGTGACTCAATTTCTCCCAGTGTCTCAGCTTGATCTGGTTGATCATATAACATTGGAATAATTTAACGTTTAAGTTTGTATTTTTAAATGGACATTTCATTTCTGCTTTTTGCCAACCAGGGGTGAGCATTGCTGCAATGACTACAACAGTGACGAATTGACTGCCTGCTAATTCGAATTGTTGCCGTGGAAAGTACCAACATGGTTCAAATGGAGTTCAAGATTTAATGCTTTTTGCATCAAAGGGAGAGTATTGTGCAATAATTACAATGAATTAATGGTAATTTTCATTATTTAATTTAAAATTAGTATAAATTTGTTGAATTGAGGTTTTTGTGATTCATATCAAGTTTCTGAGAGATTTTTCAGCATAAATCACATGATATTTTATTTGTCGACGAGTTTCGAACCAATCAGTGTGGTTCAACTTGCCCTGACGATGAACCACACTGGTTGGTTCGAAACCCGTCGACAAATGAAATATCATGTGATTTACGTCGAAAAATCTCTCGTAAACTAGTATAAATTTATTTTAATTATTAAGAATCTAACAAGTGTTGAGCGGAACAAAATCTCTTGAGGTGCAATTTTTTTTGGAATGCAAAGAAATAAGATTTGCACCTAAAGAGATTCCGCCACCCTTGTCCTCCTGGTATTAACACTTTGAAAACCTCTTTGGTCACTTGGATTGTGTAGACTACATCTTAAGCTTTCATTGTTGGATTTCATACAATATTGACCGAAAAAGTATATGTGGAAAGAGGCCAAATGTAGAATAATGAAATTGCATGAAATGTTTTAACCATAAAAAATTATTTTTTCAATTGTTTTATATAATATATACATAATTTTTTTTTCCTTTAACGTTGTGTGTAAACAAACTCGGGATTCCCCATGATGGGTGTCAATTTTGGTGGCATGTCATAGTTATGATGAGGACGCTTGGTCTACACAACCACGTGGCGTCCCTAATGCTCTAGACTACATGTTGCAACATTGTATCATATTCTCGCACGCGAGGTAATATTATATGGTTTAGGAGGAAGTACGCCTCCCTATGGTAGGTTCGTTGCATATTAATTGCAAGTAATCATATTCCGGTGTGGCTCTTTGCGTGCATTGTCGCGGGTGGTATAATGGGGTGTTGGTGCTGCCTTGGCTCCTAGTTAGCAACTATGTCATCCCACAATTGTCTTTAGCTATACTCATGTTTGATTTCCATGTCGTTGGTTATAACAATTGCAATGCGCCCAGTGGTCGGCCCAACACTTGGTGCATTTTGGTTCATGGAACATTAGCGGATTAGTTTTTCTCTGTTCTTAACATTGGGCCCTCATCTCCCTTCTGCAATTGTATGGTCTCTCGGGGGTTACAGGTGGTGGCAAACTCGATTACTTATAATGGCTCGACTTTCCCATCAATTTTTTTGTCTCTTCTCTGTCCATCGACTAGCTTAGCCCATCAGTATACACACATTCATCTCAGGCTAGCATTCCTGGTGATTAACTTTGGAAGGATTTGGTGTGTAGTCTGGATTGAGAAGGGAGAATCATAGATGACGGGCTCGATGAGTCATTATGTGGTTCAAACTGCTGGAAAAGAGGTCTCAAGCGGTTTCCTGCCAAACCCTTGGTCTTTTGGTGCGACGCACTACAACCAAAACAATGGTCAACTAGCTTGTGTGGAACAAAAATCATGGTTTCAGATGGCTTCAAGCAGGTGGCACACAACTTGTGGCTCCAGTAAAGATGCATCATGCGACTCCAAGAGACTCCTGATCTGGGTAATTTGTAGTCTCCATCGACTTTACAAGCCAAGCACTGCCATAATTTAGTCTTTCTGTCTCTTAGAAAATGGCAATTTTTTGTTTTTGTTATGATGTTTGGCCACAACACGACCTTTATGCTGTTGTTTTTTTGAGGTTTGTTGACAATTTTGGAAGGTCTTTTTGTTTATATGATGCAAAATTTTCGCAAACACGATGTAATCTAGAGATACTTAACTTGTGCTACTACTGAGCAAAGCAGTAGCACAAAACGTTCTTCTCTATAATACTTCATTTGGTTAATGAAAAGTTGAACCTTAAGCCTGTAATCAAATAAAACCTTAAGTTGAACCTTCAGCCTCCCGAAGCCTGGTAATCAAATAAAAACTGGCAATTCCTTGTGCAGGTGAGGAGGCGAGTCTCAGAACCCCTCACGCCTGGGAAGGCTTACCTCGTTGTGTACTTGTCATAGAAGTAGTAAACTAGATTTGACGAAAAATTATGCTTTGTCTTTCCACCACCCACATGCCCTGCCACCCATCGAAGTCCACCACGCTGACTGTGCATGCAATCATGTACCCCCACGTACTTTTGCATAACAAACATAATTTAAAATCTCGAACCTAGTATGACCCTTGCAGATGCTTCGACCCAGGTTATGGGTGCAAAACCTCGACAGTTAGCCAACCCCAGGCCCTTCAACAGAGTAGCCCAAAACGCAAATTTCAAGCCCCTCATAACCAATTCCAACATGTTTGTGACAAATCGCCCCACCCAGGTAATGCAGCACCATCTCAATGACCCTGCAGACTCGAGGGTGGCGCATCCCCTCTATATTGACTTCGTAGGCATTTCGACGCAAGATTTGGTTACACAGCGCCGAGTGCCAGCCAACCAAAGACTCATTTTCCAAACAACCTTCACCCAGGAATCTGATTCTATCATAGTCAGCTCCAGTTTCTTGCCAATTCCCAGACCCTAGATGAGACTGCCCCGCAACAGTGACCTCGCGGACCCTTCGAACCAACCCTCTGATGTACGACCCCATAAGCCATATAACCTTAAGAAATAAAGCTTCAACATTAACAGTATCCCAACAATCGACCCCATGGTCTTCGAACCAAACTAGATAGTAGTATTCCCCAGGGTTGACACCCTTGTCCCAGAGCCAAATTAACCCCATGCGGGAGAGGAAGATTTCATAGCGAATTGACACCGAAGTGGTGCCAATGGGGCTAACATTCTTCTCCCAGACTATCAACGCCAGCCAATTGCCCCCATGCAAAACCCAAATACCAAATCAAACACATGGGAGCATGATGGAGGGGAGGAAAAAACTAGTTGCATACCCAATTGCCTTTGTTTGGAGCTAAGGGAACCTTTGTCACTTCTTGAGACGTTGCAGTGAATTGTTAGCAGAGTCCCCCTGCCGCGAACGCTCTACCACACTCGCTTGGCCACAGAGATTGCCCACACCCTTCTCACTATATTCACCACGAGCCAGAAAACTCAACCGAAAACCTCTGCCACCTTCCTCTGTGTTGGTAACCTTATGCATGCGTAATGCCACCACACCCATCACCTTGAGCGTGTGGGGGGCAGTGGCGGTGTACCCTAACGTACTCTTCATTAAATCTGTCTTGATGGGACTGCCCTCTAGCTCGCACCCCAATTGAGGGATAAACATACCCCATATATATATATATATATATTATAATATATTATAATATATTGAAGAATTTAATTTTTTTTTATCTTAATTTACATGAAATTTTTTATGTTTATTTAGAGTCCCATATTAATTTATCTTAAGAGTTTAAATGAATTAGTTTTATTTGAATATGAATTTTTTACTTCCAATTACTACTTTTCTTTATCAGAAATATTTTAATATTTTCTCTATATATATATATTATTATATTATAATTGATCTTGAAATAAATTAGTTAGTATAGATGTTTGAATCGTCTATTTAAGTGTTGTAATTTTTTTTTTTAAATGTAGGAATTTTACATCTTGTTTACACTTAAAAGTGAGAGTATAAGGGGTTTTTGACTTTTACTTATTTTATTTCTAAGTTAGTATAAAATTATGTTACTTCACATGGACAACTAAAATTATTTATGATTGAGAGTGAAAGTGAAATATTTTTACCACATCTATTTCATATCAACAACCCATATTCATTTTTGTTTTTTATTATAATTGACATTATTTTTTCATTTAGAGAATATTTTACTTTTTCTTTAAAATAAACATGTGTCAAATCCACATTGAGCATATAATGTGCCTCTAGAGCAATCACTTTAATTTTAAATTTAAATAGCTTGCCATGTAAATACAACACAAAAATATGAGAAACAATTTTATCTTTTATCCTAAAAAAAAATCGTACATTAAATGGAACAATTTATCTTTCAACCAAATTTATTTATATTTATATATATATTACTCATAATTCTTAATAAGGGATGTTCTGTTTATATTGTTTGTTTAAAATGTATTGTAATAACCATTTGTAATATATAATAAAATATTAAATCTAATTTATCATTTTTAACTTATCTTTTCTAGTTACCAATACTTCTAAAATATAAATAATTTCTTTCATACTTGAAATGTATATCATTTTTTTTCTTTTATAAACGAGTGAAAGCATGTATATCATTTTTTCCTTTCATTTGTGCTTTTTGCCAACCAGGGGTGAGCATTGCGGCAATAACTACAACAGTGACGAATTGAGTGTGATTTTAACTATTTATTTTAAATTTGATAAATTAACTTAAATTGTTTCCTTGGAAAGTACAAACATGGTTCACATTGAGTTCAAGATTCAATTCGCAGCAAAGGGTGAGCATTGTGAAATAATTACCACGAATTAAGCGAGTATTGTGGAATAATTACAACGTATGTTTTACATTTTTTACTATTTATTTTATTAGTAATTATAATAGATGTGGTAAAGTAAATGTGGTAAGACATAAATTTAAGAAGAATTATGATATAAAAAAAATTATTGAAAGAGAAATTAGTAAATAAAATGTCGTTTAAAGGTAAAAAGTAGAAGGTAAATAGAAATAATTTATATTATGTCAAATTGATAGACTTTTCAATAGACTTTCCAATATAAGAAGATCTGGGAAGATGCTCTTTCAAATTCCAATAGAAATTATTCGATAAATTTTAAAGAACCAATTTAAATCAATTTCATATGAGATATTGAAATGATATGACATTAAGTAATACTAGAAGATAATACATTCTCACTCAATACATATAAAATTATAGACAATTTTTT
This sequence comes from Pinus taeda, assembly GCA_000404065.3. Classification (NCBI taxonomy): domain Eukaryota; kingdom Viridiplantae; phylum Streptophyta; class Pinopsida; order Pinales; family Pinaceae; genus Pinus; species Pinus taeda. Next base: position 1,856 of record APFE030540529.1, on the reverse strand, counting down.
TTTTTCAATTTTATTTATTAATTTATTATATTTATAATTAAAGATTTTAATAATGAAAATTATTTTCAAAAAATTTTTATTTATAAAACTTATTAATAATATATTATAATATAAAAATAATATTCAATATAAATACAAATATAAAATTTTATTAAATTTATTTTTGAAAATGCCATAAATGATAAATGAACTAGTAAGTGTAAATAAAAAACATTTAAAAATTATAATTTAATAAAAATAATAAGATTTTATTAAATTATTTAAAAGTGTGATTGAAATATATAATAATGTAAAATTAAAAAAAAATATTTAAATGAATAAAATAATTAAAAAATATTTTTTGTTAAGAAATACTAAAGTGAAGTTTATGGTAACAACAGAAATTCTCTTATTCAAAGTTGTTCTTCAAATCTACAAGTCAGCTAACAAAAAAATATTATAAATCTTAATATTTTCTATATATTTATTAAACTTTAATATTAACTTAAGATTATAAAACGTGAATCCTAAAATTTCATAAAAAAGTTTAATGAATAGCAAAATTTTAATTTTAAGGAAGTGTTAATTATATTATAGATAAGTATACTTTCTCACATTCCACACTAATCTCTATAACAACGATAGATGTAATCGAAAAGGAAATCACAGATCTCTCTTTTGTGTTACCGACCAAGCTATTGAAAGATTTAGATAATTTACCACTTGAAATCTGACATGATTGAAATAATGCTCGAAGAGACACATTCTTTATTTTAATTTTTAAATGATTTGATCCAAAAGTCATCTGAACTTTGATTTCATAATTTAATTAATACTTCATAATTTAATTAATACTACATAACATAGTAATCTCAAACTAAGTTTTTTGAATTAAAAAAATTAGTAATTTTTAACTGATTTGATGCAAAAGGGGTTTTAATTAATACTTCATAACATGGTAATAAATAATTGAACTATCCCCAATAAACTAAGTAAAAAACCAACTTGAAAAATATAATTGTGGAAAAATAACACTCTTAAATCTTTGGACCAATCTTATTAAAACTTCATTTCTTAGACTATTTAAAAACCATAGTTGATCATTCTTTCAACTCCTGGACATACAAAGTTCCTTCCACACTTTGTAAAGCACAATAACCTCATCATGAACATTATAATTTTTTAAAACCATTGCAAATAAGCCTCAATATTAATTATGTTTTTTCTTTCGCCAACAAATACGTCATGATTTATTCACATGACGTGTTATTAGAAGCATATCTCAGACTATTCCCACTGAATGTAAAATAAATGAATTTATTCTGCAACACATTTTGTATTTATCGGATGTACAACAACAAAAAGTGCATGTTCTATTTATCAAAATGAGCAAGAAAATAGAGAGTAAAATTTGTGGATGGCCTCCATTTAATTTATGCAAGTAGACTCAAATAAAATCAAATTAACTATATAGTGTATCAAAGTGGTGCAATAGAAATGTGGTGAGCCAACATGTCCTAATATCAAAACTTGGCCCTGATATTATCTTCAGTTGTAGAGCTTCTGCAATTTTCCAAAAACAAAACACAAACTCAGTTTTCTTCTCTGCATCTTCACAAGAAAAGGGAAATCGAAGATTTTAAACACAATTTTCCAAAAATATAAACGAGGGAGGGAGAAAAAATTGTAAGAAACAGAAAATGTTGGTGTGATAAACACATCATTGGTATTGATACTAAGAAGTACTTTATTCATATGACTATGCCTTCCCTCCACGAATGCGATGAGTAAGTTGTTTGTCTTTGGGCATGATGGTGACCCTCTTTGAATGGATGGCACACAAATTGGTGTCCTCGAACAACCCAACAAGATATGCC